>CAWUFW010017967.1:0-240767 GCA_963921515.1 Calotriton arnoldi
GTGTGCTGCTGTCCTTGCTGTGTCACTGTGTCCTCTCCTCTCCTCTCTGGTTTGCAATGTTGCAAGGGGTTGTGGTCTGTGGGAGTGCTGCTTTTGTACTTACCTATGTGGGTGTGTCCTCATGGTCTGTTGTTTTCAGGTGTGTTGTGTCTGGGGTTCTGGCCTTTGTAGTTTTTGTTTGTCCGGGGGGTGTTTTCGGGATGTGTACTGTGCTTGTGTATTTGTGCGTGCCTTGCTGTGTGGACTTCTTGGCCATGTTGTGTGCTATTGGTTTTGTGAGCGGATGGTTTCTGTGCAGGGACGTGGGCGCCATGGCTTCTGCCGTGTCGATTCTCATCGGCGTTGTTTGCGCTGGCGGGCGGTATATTTGTAGTTTTCCCGCGCTCATGGCGGTGCGATCGTAATTTCACGTGCGGTGTGTCGGCCGTGAGGGCGGGCGGTTTTGTGTTGTCGTGCGTGTTTCCGTCCGTGGCGGGCGGTTTGACTCCGACTCGGACGATGGCGGGCGGTATTTTGTGTGATTTTTCCGCCGATGGCGGTTTTCGGTTTGTGTAATCGTAATGGCGTGGTCGGTGTTCAGACGGTGTGTGCGGGCGGATTTTTGCCGCTTCCATGCCTGGCGGATTTTTTTACGCCGGGTATCATCATCATCATAATATCTTTATTCGGATATAAAATGTCCATAAAAGCACAAACAAATCTCACAGAATTAATCATAAAAATTCGATAAAACATCATAGGATTGTCACAAGTATATAAAATTATATATATAGCAGCATCGTATAATAAAGTGCAAAGTGCAAATAGTTATAGGGGAAATAGCAGCAGAGGGAGATATACTATTGAATATCAAGCAGAAAAACTCCACATATTTGAATATTAGTCAGGATCTAATCAGCATATCTTAGCATATAATACAATCAAGTCCGTTTATCAAGGGTACATAGAAGCACGGGAACGAATAGCCATTTTTAAAAAAGTACAAATACGAAGTGTTAAGTTTTCCCCATTAAGCTGGAGGATAGTCCCGTATGCAACCTTAAAATCAGTTATTCCACTAGCTCTAAAAAACGGGATCAAGAGTTGCTTACTGTACTTCCGATAAAAATTACAAAAGAACAGAAAATGCAGCATGGTTTGCTTACCTTGATTGCCACAGGGGCAAGACATTTCCTCAATATTAGGCTGAAAGCCTAAGGGGAAACACAACAGGTATTTTAATGTACCAGATCTAAGGCGAAAGAGCAAACTTCGTTCCCAGCGAGTAATATCTCTTAAAAGGTAACTAACTGGTAAATAAGAAGAAGGACCTCCGTCGTCTACCATTGATATATAACGTCTGACGGATACTTTAGAAAGCTCTTGTGCATATCTTATGTCCCCATAATATTTATATATAGCCTCACGAATAATCTTTTTATTAATTCCTTGTAATTGATCTGGTTTGTAAAAATGTGTCCAAGATTTACTCTAGTTAAACTTGCCCTCACTTCTGCAAGCCACGGTATATCTCCACCCTTATCGCATTTTAAACAGTCGACTATAATTTCCCTGGTTAGCGAAGCTGCCGGGTTTTGCCAAACCTTCAACCAAAACAGGGCAGGGCGGGACCTAATATAATCTTCTAAATAAAATAATTTTAACTCATTATGGCAAACAAAAGACGAAGAAGAGATAGGTATCCCCAAAACTCTCCTACAAAATCTGTTTTCTTCGACCTGGACGCTTTTTGAATTTATAAAGCCCCAGATTTCAGCCCCATATGTTACAGTGGGTACACATTGTGTTCTATAGATTTTGAGTAGGGACAACACTACCTCAATTCTTTTTGGTTGGGGAAGATTTAAAATCGAATTAACTGCCTTTAAGAATTTACTCCGACCATAAGCCAAGTGGGATACCCAAGATCCGTTATCTGAAAATTGTAAACCCAAATATGGAAAAGTGCGTGTGCATAATAAAATTTCAGAACCAGAATTAATAGCATTAATGAGACTTTTTTGGGACCACAACACATTAAAAAGGATTTCTTAAAATTCGTACAAAGGTTCAGGCCATTCATAAAATCAACAAAACCCCTAACTAGTATTCGCAGTGCATTGGGTGTACGACCCATTAAAACCGCGTCATCCGCATATAAAAGAGCGGGCAGTTTATTGCCATTAATCATTGGGACATCTATAGTCAGTTCAGACAACACATTGTGTAATTCATTAATATATAAAATGAACAAGAGTGGGGCTAAGACACACCCTTGTCTTACACCTCTTCCAACCACTATATCCTCTGAGACTGCCCCTTCTGTATTTATTCTCACCCTGGCCTTTAAATCCCTATGTAAATATGCTAAAAAATGCACTATAGCCTCATCCAACCCGTAATTTAAAAGGCATTTCCAAAGCCGTGATCTATTAACAAAATCAAAGGCCGAGGTAAGGTCCATAAATGCCAGATAGATGGGGCCATTTCGAGCTATGGTGTATTTACCTATAATCAAATTAAGGTTAAGACACTGTTCCACCGTTCCAAGATTGCTTCTAAAACCTAGCTGGCATCTGTTTAAAATGTTTTCCTCCTCGGCCCAGATTCTAATTTTGTTAAATAATATCCTCCCCAATATCTTAAGGGTATTATCGATTAAAGAAATTGGTCTGTAACAACTCGGGTTGGATCTGTCTCCTTTTTTAAAAATTGGAACAATAACAGATGTGGACCATGTATTAGGGATTTCAGTTATTGATAAATTATTAAAAACATTGAGTAAAAGAGGGGCCCAGAACTCTGGCCTAGATTTTATAAGATCAATAGGGAGCCCATCTGGGCCAGGGGCCTTGTTACCCAAACTTTGATCGATAGCATCCTCAACCTCCGATATTGATATTTGAATTCGGGTGACAATAAAATTATCATCGGTGTCTTTACACTGAGGCGTAGCTGCATATATGTTGGAAAAGTGGGCTACCCAAGCTTCACTCAATATATTACAGCTTAAAGGAGTAAGTGTGATGCCCAATGATCTCAGTGACTTGGCCGCTGTCCAAAAACCATTTGAGTTATTAAATCTTGCAGCACAAGCCAAGTTGTTCCATTGTCCTTTTAGGATCTCATCTTTCCTCTGCTTAGTCACTCTCTTGTATACAAGCCTCAATGATCTAATGAGGCTTGCATCCCTAGGGGAAGCTGAGAGAGCAGCTCTAAGCTCTCTATTTGCCCGAGAGCAAATGCTGTTAAACCACCTAGGGTTAGAGTTGGATGCGAGTACTGGTCCAGAAATCAATTTTTTAACACCTGCACATAATTGAACAAATGAGGAAACTGCCTCTGGATTAGGATCAACAGGTGAAAGGCAAGTCTCACAGAGTGATCGATGAGTTGTTAACATTTTATGAAACACACTATCATTATTAATGCCTTTCCATTTAACCCTTAAATTATCTGTTGAGGATACTATGTTACCGGCCCCTATCTCTTTTCTAGGATCAGGCCTGGGAGCAACACTGAATAAAACTGAAATTGGGTTATGATCCCCAAAAGTAGATGGTTTAACCTCGGCTTTAACTAAGTAATCTTCTAGTGTGCCCGTTATAAAAACGTAGTCTATTGTTGAGGCGCAGCCATGACCTCTATAAGTGGGTATGGGGCTATCCACATTGTTTACAGCTGCGATGTCCATAACACTTAACAAGCTATTATTTATTAAATGGTCCAATAACTCAAGCCCCCTTTTGCATTGGTTGACCAAAGAATGACAAGGGGAATTTAAAATATTTCCCCCTGCAATCTTTGCATTAAAATCACCACCCAGACAAATCCCAGCAAGTTTTTGATTTCCTGTAAAATTGGATATATCCGATATAAAGTTAAAAAGGTTAACAAAATTTGGATTCGGTAAAGTTAAAAAATCATTATTATAAAAGTTAATAAAACAAATCGAAGCCCCCCGTGTATATATCAATGCTTGGATGTTAACATTTTTAGTGGGGATTGTTTTTACACTGCCACCCGACGCAATGCTCACCCAGATAGATAAACCACCCGAGGGTCTACCTTGTTTAGGCGGGGGTGTGGTAATATTAAAGCATTCATACCCTTCAAGATATAACCCTATTGTCGCCCAAGTCTCTTGAAACATTAAAATGTCATATTTATTTACCGTCTTGACCCAATCATCGCTACTTAGTTTAGAAGCCAAGCCGGCGACATTCCAACTTAACACATGTAACATTGGGTCATAAGCCTCAGAACCATCATTCTCTGAAATAGCCACAGGCTCAAAGCCATCATTTTCTGGGATAGCCAACATAGATGTCAAAGGGGTAACATCAGTGAGTTTTGGTATAATTGACGGTCAATCTAAGCTATCAAGATCAGAGAGGGCGGAGAACCTATTTGATGAGAGAAATGAAGGGGTAATTAAAGGTTGCTGCTCAGAATTTGGTCTATAAAAAAGCCAAGGGGCAATGCCCGAATATTTGTTGGTAAGGGGCAGTTAGTCTCCTTGGCCGTCAAAATTGATTTGACAAGTATTGGTTGTCGAAAGTTAATGACAATACAGTCTCCTTCAATGATTTTTTCTGCTGGTCCAACCCAGCCAACCCTACGTACCATTATAATATCATTTATATTATACCTCCTGTACCCTTTATGTTTAGCCAACCAGTCAATACTTTTATTCCGTAATTGGTCCCAAGACTCAGGTTTGTTCTTCTCTAGTGGGGGAACCCCTGCGAGAATCAGGACATACGGGCAGGCTGCTGGAGGTAAACTTAAAACATCTTTGCTTGACTCAGCATACCCACTGACATTAATATTAACAGTATTAACAGGAGCTATTGGGAGCACTTGATTGAAACTTTGAGTAGGCGAATGGAATGTAGAGTTAGAGGCTACGTTTTTGGTGTTAACAGGGTCAGTACAAGGTTTAAAAGGGATGCAGTCTGTAACTTTACGACAGGTATCACAAGAGACTAGAGGCTGCGTAAAAATTGTAATCCCCTGTTGATCTTTAGGATCTTTAAAAATTCCATCACTCAAGGTCTGTTTTTTTTAGTCCTACCCTGTAAAGATAACTGCTTAGATGCCGTACAGGGCGGATTTAGCTTATTAGTTAAAGATTCTAAACGATCTAAACGCTTCCATAGAGCAGCAAAACTCTTATCTACAAGCACTTTAACTCGTTCGTACATTGTATCAATAATAATATCAATAGCAGTGTCACCAAGTCTAAGATTAGAAAAAGGTGTCGGTAACGATTCAGTTTGAGTATGTACAGAGTGATTTAATGTCTCTAAAGGTGTTAAATCATCCAAGGTGCTTGTGGTCACTAAATCGGATGGAACTGACGGACCCTGAATCCATGTAGTTAACGCAGTACACTGGGTCTTCAGACGTGGGGGTTGTTTCCGTTTGGGACAGACCGGCTTAACTGTTTTCTTTTTCCTTTTTGCCCCGGCAACTTCTGAGATCGGGGATACATTCACAATTGCCGATGCCAAAATGTCCCTAGAACGCGTCGAAGGTGCAGGGTCCTCCATTACCCCAGTATGTCCGGAGGCCACGGTTCCCTCTGCCCCCAATTCACTTTCTCGAGTTAGTGAGTGTGAACTATGGTCAGCTTGTATGGGCAACATTAATTGAGAGTCACAGTTATCAATATTCTCAATTTGTAGCGATGAGTGAGGGTTCATTAAGCCCAGGGACAAGCGCCTCTCAGTTAGCTCAATTTCGGTACTGACAATATCAACTGCTCTCTCCAACATACTATCTATAGATGTAGTATTGCGCAATGCTGGAATGATATTGCGTTTGCCCATGATGGATGTAGACATAAAGTTAATATGAGGCCCCACTCACCATTGCAAGGCGCGGCAAATACAAGATGTCAGAGAGGTAGCCCAGCCCGGCCTCTGACGGCCCCGGACGGGCACAGACGGGCACAGACGGGCACAGACGGGCACAGACGGGCCCGCCCTTGGTCCGGGCTTCGTCCGGGCTGCGTTCCCGCGCGCGTCCCGCGCAGCGGTTGGAGAGGCTGCGCTATGAGCGCGTTGGCCCCGCCTCCCACTCACTCGCGGCAGCTGCGGAGAACAGCGGTGCACTCTGGGGGTTGCAGTCCACCCCAGAGTGTGAAGGCTTAGGTGGCGTTAACCCTGGGACCCTCGTCCCACCAGGGATCTCCACGGGTGCTAGGTAGCGGTGACAGCAGGGCAGTAGCAGGGAGGCAACACAAAGGCCACAAGCAGCAAAGAAACACGCCGGGTATCGTAATGGGCCCCTAAACACAAAAAATAATTAAAATTAATTTATAATTCCTAAAAATTAATAATTAATTTAGTATAATTAAATTACTTCCCACCCTATTCCCCTATAAACCCACAACCCGCTACAGTACCAAAAAAAAAAAATAACTTAAAAAAAAAATGTATTAACATATAAAAATTGTATACATATATTTTTAAACAAGTAGAACACTTAACAAAAACACATATAACACATACATACTAAAAGCATAACAAAATACATAACAATAATACAAATATCGATATTAGTAACATCGATATTAGTAACATCGATATATTTGATTTCGATATTACTAACTTCGATATTATTTACATCGATATTAAAAAAATCGATATTACTTACCTTAGGGTCGATATTCTGTCCATCGATATTCTTCACATCTATATTCTGTCCCTTCGATATTTTAACTTCGATATTATTGTATTTCGATATTTTATTTTCGATATTTTGACTGCTCACCATCTTTCGTACCTTCTCGCCAGAGCTCATGCATTGCGCAACGTCAGTCTGCTCGACTCAGACAAATTTGACAGGCCCAAATACGCACTAATAATAAAGTCAAAAGGAAAAATGTTGTTCTCAAAAATAAATGATTTCACTGTATACCACCAACCTCTACTCTAACCCATACCATTTATTATTTCCCTTTCTGTATTTGCGTTAGTATAAAACTTATTTTATAATTTCAGCATGCAGGTGCCATGCATGTGAGCTTTCAAGCGGCCATTTTATGGTTCTTTGCGCAGGCGCCAGAATTTCCCTCCAAGCGTTAGTACGTCATACTACGTAGATGCAGTAGACGCATGCGCAGTAAAGATCCTGTGTTAGAATGCATCTTAGTCCTTCGTTCATGCTATTGCAGTTAGTAAACACATAAGCAAGCTTCATTTTCTCCCGCGTGTAAAGGAAATGCGTATTATTAATCACAAAACACGTTGTTAATAATTCGTTAGTGAGTTAAACGAGAGGATTGCTTCTGAGCAAGTCTCATTTACGAGTCCTTGCTCCATCAATCCCCTCTCTGATGGCATATTAAGCCATCACAAAATTACCCATCCATCCCAGATACCAACTTTGACACTTCTCAGTTCTCTCTATTTCTCCTCTCAAATTTTCATCAATAATTTCATTTCCTTCTAAATCTCGCATCTTCTTATATAACCTGCCTTTCATTTCTTCCAAACGTATTTCATCATATTTTCTCTTTCGTGTCTGTCCCTTTCCCTTTCTTTCCAAGTGTACTTTTTCTTTCGTACCTTTTCTACAACGTTTATATGTAATTATTATTAACATCACTACCGTTATTATCATAACTAATGGTATTATTATTTGACCTAGAAAACTTTTCCCAAAATCAACAAACCATTTCCCTATTGATGTTATACTTTTTGTTAGTTTTCCCCACACACTGTCAACCTCCAGTTGGGTCAAATCTTTATGCATTCCCGTAATGTTTTCAATATATCCTTTAATTTCTCTGCTCTTGTCCGGAATATAAGTGCAGCAGTGTTGAACTTTCAACATGCCACAGACTCCATCTTCTTTTGCTAACAATATATCAAGAGCAAGATGGTTCTGTAAAACCATAGATCTAATTGCAACCATTTCTGTGTTAATCATTAGAAATCCTCCTGCAGTGTCTGTAGAAAGACGATCAACTATGGTTGATAACTTACAAATTTTCTGTGAATTTAGAATGACTCCAACTGAGGGTATCAGTGCACTAAAGATGTCTCCTACAATTTCAGAAAAACTAGCTCTTCTTCTACGTGTTAGTCCATTAGAATTTCCATTGGTTCCTCTGATTTTATCTACATGATAAATTTTTGGAAAAACTATTCCAAAATAACAGCTTCCGTACCATCTTGCAGGTAACCTATAATAGGCATTGCTCCCACAAACATAATACACTCCTGGAAACACAGGATCAGTTCCCCCTTTTAGTCCCCATCCTCCTAATATTAGGAAGTTATGTTCAGATTCACTGGAACCAATGTAATTATTGTTATAATCTGTATTTAATCTATGGAGGCAGAATTTTCCCCTTTTCACAAAGTCCAGGGACATCGCAGCATGAGCCTTGCCACTTGCATAGATTCCCTCCTTCCCAACCCATGGAGGTACATGGGTTTTCTGTGTAGTTGCCTTCCTCATTAAATCCTGTCTCCTTTCTTCTGCTAAATTCAAAAAGTCTTTTTCTTCTTTTCTTAATGTACATGTTAGATTATCTTTGTGTGCCTGAACTAAATCTATTGAACTCATTGTTAAGAAAAATTCACCCATAAACTGTGCATTTTTACTACTAGCTACTGGATTCATATCCTTTCTAATAGGTAATTCAGAAAATACTACATCTATATCTGAATACAAATATTGAAGTTTCCCTACAGCATAAAATAAACTTGACAAAATACTACATGACACACCATAGGTTAAAGGTATATGGTGATACATCATTCCTTCTGATACTGATGAGGGTAACTTCATACACACGTATCTGTTATTAATCTCCATAGTACTAACATATTGAAATAACAACTTAATAAACACATTAGAGGACGTATTATAGTCTGATTCATTATGATAGTTTGCTTCATCTTCTACCCCTATTTCTATTTCTATTTCAGTTTCTCTTATTCTATCCACCTTAACATTAGTATCTGTGTTACTCTTGTCACTTGTTTTCATTATAAAAGGTACTCCTACTGTTAAGAATAGCCATCCTAATGCTGCTAATAAAATACCACAAAAACAAAATCTAAAACACTTTCTTTTTAGTCCACACTTTGGTTTCCTGGTAACATCAGTTTCCGCCATTTTATTCCTGAGAAAATTTCTTTTCTCTTGTCTTTTTCAGTCTTAGCCTTCCTTTTTGTTCTTAAGGAGGTTTCAATTGGCTTTCATCAATTTGTGCAATTTGGACCTCTTCTGTCTCATCAGACAGATCCATAGGGACTCAAATTCCTCGAGTGTAACGTATGTCTACTCAGGAGCCTTGTATCTCCTGTTTAAATTTCTCAATCTTGGACTTCTTCGAGTTATTTTTGCTAAGGTTTGTCTAGGTCTTGTTTGACTTGTGACTTCGTTCACTTGTTCTGGTCTCTTTTCAGATTTTCTCAGATGATATTTTAGTTTCTTTACTCCAGTTGGCCAATTGTCTCCTCTCCTGACTCTTTTGATTTGTACTGCGTTTTCACCTTCCTTATCTCTTTGTAAAATTCTTTTTATTTCATTTATTTTAGGCACAACCTGTTCTGTTTCTCTGTTTTCTGTGCTTGTACCTTCTTTTGCTTCCTCCTGCTCAGGTTCTACCGTATTTTGTTCTACTTCTTCCTGAGCTTGTTCTTCTATTTCTATCTGACCCTGTTCAGGTCTTACTTCAAACCTTTCTTCTTCTGCCTGAACTTGTTCTTCTAACTCTATCTGGTCCTGTTCAGGTCTTAATTCAAACTTTTCTTCTTCCGCCTGAACGTGTTCATCTATTTTTTCCTCCTCAGGTTTGTTTGTGTCTCTTTCTATTTTCACCTGAGTGTGTTCTTCTTCCCCTGTCTCTTCCTGACTACTTTCCTGTCTTTTCAGTTCTGTTCTTCTTCTGGTTTCAATAGCATCATCAATTATTTCAATCACTGGGATCCATTCTTCCTGACTTATCTCGGGCTGTTCGTCATATGGTTGTCTTTCAGAATCTATCACTCTAGATTCTTCAATTTCACAGTTTACAACTCCTGACGCTTCAGCCTGCTCAGTCAGTGGTGGCTCTTGTTGATCTGATGGGCTCGGAACTCTTCTGGTATGGCTGGCATGAATCCAATTGGGCAGAACTGCACACTTCACTGCTGTGGTAGTGACTAGTATGACTTGTCGTGGCCCGTCCCACCTTGGTGCTAGACACGATTTTCTTGCGTGTTTCTTCACTAGCACCCAATCTCCAGGATTCAAATCATGCGCTTGGTCTGGCTGTCTTTCAACTGCGTCTTCTCCAACCTGGTGAGAGATAGAACGCATCATTTCAGCAAATCCTTTGCAATAGTCCAATACCAGATCATCAGTTATACTCATTAGTTTATTTCCAGGAATAAATGCCTGTCTCATGGCTCTTCCCATGAGAATCTCATGTGGGCTCATTCCTGTTTTCTGTCTGGAATGCTTCTGAGACCCATCAATACAAGAGGTAATGCATCTGGCCATTTCAGCTTTGTGGATGCACACACCTTTCCCAATCTTGACTTGATTGTGCCATTCATTTGCTCAACAACTCCAGAAGCCTCTGGACGATAAGCACAGTGCAGTTTCTGTTCAATGTTAAACGCAGCACAGATTAATTGAATTATCCTCGCGGGCAGTAGCGGAGCTGATCTCCTTCCTGTGGGAGCTTGGATCTCTTGTTTAAAATCATTGGGACTGCCTGACCCCAAGATGGCTGTCACAGTGTTCCCCACTATGTCGTACTACTCCTCTGAGAAAAAACCGGACTTCGTCCAGACCTCGAACACATCCCCCATCCGGCCTACCCTTCAGGATACCGAATCTGTGAACCTGCCTCTGACCGTGGAGACCTAGCTTTCTGGCCGATGCCCGGTGGAGCTACTTGATAACTATAGAGGAGATGGGCTGTGGACTACCCCCTTCGGCCGTCACCTACCCAGCCGGACATTGGGCAGACCTTACTTCGTCTCTCCGTCGTACTCTCCCTCATACCTCTTTACTCCACCCACTTTCTCCTTTATGCTCCATTTTTCCCTCCTCTTTGCTCTCTAATTGTTTTCTCATTGAGACCTAGCCGCTTGACTGATGCCCGGTGGAGCTACCTGGTAGCTATAGAGGAGATGGGCTGTGGGCTTCCCCCTCGGCCGTCACCAACCCAGCCGGACTTTGGGCAGACTCTCCTTCGTCTCTCCATCCATCATATCTCCACCCTTTCTCCCTCCTACACCTTACCTCACCCCCTTACCCTTCTAAGCTCCATTTATTTCATCTTCCGACTCTCTTGAAATGTTTTCTTGTAACTGATGTAACTTGTAACTGTTGTAATTTTGTGGAACCTTATGTAAAGCGCTCTGATACCCCGGGTCTAGCTAGCGCTATATAAAACTCAAATAAATAAATAAATACAAATTTCATTATTAGAATGAGGGCCTCTATCTGATTCCAAAGAGACCGGAAAACCAAATCTCGGCACTAACTCCCTCAACAACAATTTTGCAACTGTAAGACTGTCATTTCTTCGAGTTGGATAGGCTTCGACCCATCTTGAGAAAAGGCATACTATGACAAGTACGTATTTCAGTCCATTGCATGGGGGGAATTCAATAAAATCTAACTGTAATCTGGTGAAGGGTCCTTCTGCCTTTCCGATCTTTCCCCAGCTTACCACTGTCTTTCTACTTGGGTTCTGCTGTTGACAGGTTAAGCATCTTTGGCAAAGGCTCTCTGCGACTACCCTGAACTTCGGATTATACCAACTCTGAATAGCCTGATCATTGAATCTCTCCCTATGTGTGTTGCTCCATGATATACTCTCGCCATTTTTGAAAGCAAACAATCTGGCATGACTGGTCTTCCATCTAAATACACCCACACCTCATCATGTGGTCTCTTTGTACAGGCTGCCTTTATCCAGATTTCTTTTTCCTTTTCCTCAACTTCTTCCTGCAATTGTCTAATCTCATCCCATGTTTCTGGTACTGAGAAGTATATAAGTTGGCATCTGGTTTCACCCGTTTCAATTTTTCTGTTTATGGCTACTGCATTTTTAGCACAGTATTTGGCCACTTGGTCAGCATAATTATTGCCAGCAGTCACATAGTCATTTCCTGACTGATGTGCAGTGCATTTTACAACTGCTATCTCTTTTGGCAATTGTAATGCTTCCAACAAATCCTTTACATTTTTGCTGTTTCTGATAGGAGATCCTGAAGAAGTCAGAAATCCCCTTTGCATCCAAAGCTGGCCAAAGTCATGCACAATCCCGAAACCATATTGGCTGTCAGTAAATATGGTTACTCTCCAATTTTTCCCCTTTTTGCATGCCATTGTTAAGGCCACCAATTCAGCTACTTGTGCAGACTTGACCCCAGGTAAACAGGATGCTTCAATTACCCCAGATATTTTACAAACAGCATATGCAGCACTTAGTCCTCCTTCTTGTGTCCTAAGGCAGGAACAGTCTACAAATAACTCATGGTCAGCCTCTTTCAAAGGTGACTCTCTTATGTCCGGGCGGGGCTTCGTGAATAACTCAGTCACGTCCAAACAATCATGATCACTTTCATCTTTCACTTCTTCATCGCAGGGGTCTGGTAATAGGGTGGCTGGGTTCAGGATCGTACACCTTATCACAGTCACGTTTTCAGCTCCCAAAATCACTCTTTTGTACTTTGTCAAACGACTAGGGGTGAGGTGCTGTGTTCTTGTTCTTGTCAAAAGAATCTCAACCGAGTGTGGAACAAAAACTTTTACCGGATGTCCCATCACTATCGACTCACTTTGCTCCAGACTCATACAAGTAGCAGCTACTGCTTTTAAGCAGCCAGGTAATGCTGAAGCTACTGGGTCCAATGTGGCTGAAAAATATGCCACTGGACGTCGACTCCATCCATGTCTCTGTGTTAAGACTGAAAGTGCACAATTTTCTCTTTCACAACAGAACAAAGCAAAGTCTTTTGAATAATCAAGCATGCCCAAAGCAGGAGCCTCACACAAACAATTTCTTAGTCTCACGAATGCCTCTAGGCAGTCATCATTCCAATCAATCAGATCTTTTGCTCATTTCCGGATCATCTGTATTAATGGTTTCGCTAACATAGAAAAACCATTAATCCATTGCCTACAGTATCCAACCACTCCCAGAAACATTCTCATTTCTCTCTGAGTCTGTGGCAATTGCATTTCTTTGATTATTTTTATTCTTTCTGGTGTCACTTTTCTAACTCCTCTTTCTATTTTATGCCCTAAATATCTAACTTCTTGTTGACAGAACTGTAACTTTTCTGGAGACACCTTGTGTCCTCCTTCAGCCAAATGGTTCAGTAATGCAATTGTATCCGTGACACAATCTTCTCGTGTTTTTGATGCCACCAATAGGTCATCAATGTACTGAACCAGAACAGAATTTCCAGGCATGATCAACAATTCCAACCACTTTTTCAAAATCTGATTAAAAATTGAAGGACTTTCTGTGTACCCTTGAGGAACACGACACCATGCGTAAATACGATCTTCAAACTTAAACGTAAAAAGATACTGGCTGTCTGGGTGCAAAGGAATAGAAAAGAACGCTTGGCATAAATCAATTACTGTAAACCATCCTGCATTCAAGGGTATCTGATAAAGGATCACTGCTGGATTTGGCACAATTGGACAACAGGGAATTACAATTTTATTTATTTTCCGTAGGTCTTGCACTATTCTGTACTTTCCGCTAGGCTTTTTCAGTCCCATTATTGGCGAATTACAGGGACTACCCATCACCTCTTTTAAAATACCTTGTTTAACCATTCATTCAATTTCTGGAATAATTCCTGCTTTTACTTCTGAACTCATTTTGTAC
The DNA here is from genome assembly GCA_963921515.1 of Calotriton arnoldi. Taxonomy (NCBI): domain Eukaryota; kingdom Metazoa; phylum Chordata; class Amphibia; order Caudata; family Salamandridae; genus Calotriton; species Calotriton arnoldi. The sequence continues at coordinate 13,850 of CAWUFW010017967.1, forward strand.
TGTCGGGTATTTGGATATACTGCACCTTCTTTCACTGTCACTTTAACTGGGTCTATATTTGTCATTAGCCCAATGTCTTTTCCTGTAAAATCCCACACTTCTGGATTGACTGTCGTTCTTAACTCTTCTGGCAATTCATTCTCGGTTATTTTTATTGAAAACATTTAATCTACTTCTCTTCCCTGTTTGGCCAGCATCATCTTATAAACAACGTCCTCATCGGGGGTTTGGAAAGCAACACCATCCGGTGTATAATAGATCGTGCAATTCATCTTGCACAAAAGATCTCTTCCCAACAGATTTACTGGACTGGAATTGCAAACTACAAATCGATGCATTTCTTTGAAGTTCCCAATGTGCACCTCCATTGGTTTTGTGATTGGGGTTCTAATCTGTTGGTTAGATACGCCTACAACTTGGATAGTTTCTCCCGAGAGGGGTAGGTTTGGGATGTCTGCTGTTCTCACAGTAGACCTGGTAGCACCAGTATCCAATAGGAAAGTAATGTCTTTACCTTCTACTCTCCCATCAACAAATGGACCTGACTGATCTACCGGCAAGGATGCGCCAAGCACGCACTCCTCTTCCTCCCCCTCAGGCACCGTCATTGTGCGGCATCCGAATGTTTTTCATCATTCTGTAAAAAATATTGTGCAATTGTTCTATTATTCTTACCACTTTCTCCTTGAAATCCGGTGTTCGCACTGAAACTTTGATGGTTCACAAAATTTGGCATAGGAGCTGGTGGCATCTGATATTGTGGAGTAACTACCTGTTGCTGCTGATTCATAAGTACTTCATTCTGCATCTGTGGGATTAAATTTTGATTTGGCCCATTATTATTCTTATTATTCTGAGTACTCTTACACTCGTTCTTCCAATGTCCAAGCTTTCCGCACCCATGACAAGGAAACTTCTTTTTCGCTTCTTCTCTGTCCATTTGCCCCTTAAATTTATTACCATTCGCTCCTTGATTATTCTGACTCTGTTCTTTCACTTGATTATTATTTTGGTCATTTGCTTTCTCTTCTTGCTGCTCTGCCAATTTAACTTGTGCCCACATCATTTTCTCTTTTAGCTTCCTACGCCTGGCCTCAATGTCATCTCCACAATATTTCGCGTATTTTAGAATCTCATCCACTGTCTTGCTTTGCCAACACAACATGTGCTGCTGTATCATCTGACTGATTTCTGGTTTCAAGCCATATACAAACCGATACACAAAATGTCCCATATCTTTGACACCAATATTCTCAAAACCACTATACTGCTTAAACACCTGCAATAACCATTCATAGTACGCATGTACAGATTCATTTGGTTCCTGTGTTGTTCTATCTATTTTTACCCAATCTGTTTCTTTAGGAGGGATTTTCCCTTTCAAATACGTAATCACTTGGTGATACTTTTTCATCACTTCCTCCGAAGGTGCTCCTGTTTTTGCATCTCTAGGATACTCCTCATTAGGCCAATCAATTGTGATCTTACATTCTGTCCATAAATCAGCAGGTACCACTATATCAAATAGACCATCCAAGTCTTTCAATAACACCTTTGAAACCTTCACAAACCTTTCTACCTGTTTGTACCACTCAACTGGTTTTTCTCTCAGTTTTGGAAAATCATTTGTAAATGATAAAATATCTTGTCTACTCCAAGGGACATGAACATATCCACCTCCAGGAACCTCTCTCATCGGACACAATTTTTTAACTTTTCCTGATTCTCTTACTGGAAATGCAGCTGCTGCTTCTCTCGCTTGTACTTCCTTTTTCTTTCTTATCCATCTAATTCTCCATTTATCGATGTCTCCCCACTTTCGCAAAATGTTCATTAATTCCTTTATCTGTAGTCTCTTTCCAGAAGCAGTTACACTTTCTAAATCTATATCAGTAAAATCCACTTGATAGGGCTTCTGTAACAACTTTGATTTCCCTATGTCTATTCCAATCTCTGAAGCAACTTCAGTCAGTCTCTCATGAAATACTCTTGCTCTCCTAGTTATACTCTTACATAGAAATAATAATTCCTCATCATTGTAAACGTTTAATCTTTCTGTACCCACACATCCTGTCATCATCTCTTCCAATTCCACTTTCAATCTGCTGATATCTAAAATCTTTGGTGTTGGGTTTTGATTATCTCTTTCCTGAGCCCACCTTTCTATTTCTTCCTGCGCCTGTAGTTCCAACCGGAACCAAAGGTCTTCTTTCTCTCAAATTCATAGGCGTAACTCTCTTTGAAGTTTCCGTCAAAGGTTCCACAATAGGGAGATCCATTAATGAAATAACTGACTCACATTCGCTAACCTGATCATCTGTAATTACTATCTCTTTTCTGGGACTATTTAATGGAACTGTCACAAGTTGTGATTTCTGGCAAATCTTATTATCTCCATACAATGGGATTACCGGACCAATGATCACTGGTACTGTCAAAGCTTCAGTATTTAAATTCAATTGACTTATCTTTTGAACTAGTTCTTCTCTAGTTTTATTCAAAGCTTCTCTTTCATTATCTTGCAACACTCTGTTATATGACGTTTCATGTAAAATTTGTGGGGTTAATGGCATTTCCATTACTGGTGCACTTGGAGTAACCTTACTAGCTGCTTCTTGATACGGTGGTGGATTTTTAATTAAAATATCTTCTAACAATTCGTCATCTGATTCACCATATCCTGTCGAATTCATATGTTTCGTTTTCTCCTTACACTTTCCTCCAGATTGTTCCTCAGCCATCAATACTGGATATAATCCTTCTGATACCATAGCTCTCCTCCACTGTTTCATCTGCCCTTCTCGTGACTCATGCAAATGTCTGGGAAAGAATCCTCTATATCTTCCACCTCTGCATTTTTCTCTTTCATATGACTCAGTCTCCCATTCTTCCAAAGCCTCATATTGAGTTAACCTAGGTTTAGGTTCCAAATCATTCATTTTCAATCGCAAATTCTGAAGAATCCTCCCATTAAACGTACCATCCTTAGGAAACGCTAACACACCATCATCCTTCGTGTATTCGACTCAGTTTTCCAACCACACGCAAGTATGATATCCCCTTTCCATCATCATAAAAGATGCTGGTGTCTTCGGTGGTGGAATAGGAATTCCTTCTCTAGTCAACACAGGCTTATCCTTTACAAAGAAATTCTTTATTTTCTTAAAAATTGACATCTTTCTTTTCTCTCCATACATTCTTGAAGAACGGTGTAAGAAATTGTATTCCGCAAAACCTTGAAATTTTCTACCTGTACGTCTTACACTTACAGTCAAATCAAAATCCAGCATACAATCTTCTCTTCACCAATCCTAGTGCGGCTTCTAACTAAGTATCCAATCAAATCAGGCTCACACTCGTACTCTGACCAATGAGGCACGGCCTTTTCCTGACGTCAGTTCTGCTCCTTACTACTATCCCCTCCTTTACAAGGCTGCTCCTGTCACCCGCCCGCTGTTTCTACCAATCCCAGCGCGGCTTTCTGTGACGTCAGTCCAACTCCGACGGCTTCTTACCCCTTCCTTTACAAAGCTCCTCTTGTCACACGCCCGCTGCTTCTACCAATTCCAGTGCGGCTCTCTGTGACGTCAGTACCACTCCGGCAGCTGACCCTCCCTTTACAAGGTAATAAGAAACTTTATTTCTCGAAATTCTCTTTAAACTTCTTTGTTAATAACGACGTAAAAACATTCGCTACTCTGTCTGTTCCACTAAATCAGAGGATAGTTTATTTCTTTTCACCGCGAGTAAAACCTTCCGCTTACTCTTCACCTAAGCTCCAGAGAACCTGCTACTCCTCAGGTGTCACCCGTTAGGAAAATTTGAGACCGATGTTTCACCAGCGAACTCCTTTTGCTGTCAATCTAGCTTAGAAGAACCTGCTACTCCTTCAGGGTTACCCTTACTAGGTGATATAACGCCTAAAGTTTCACTAGCGAACTCTTTGCTATCAATCACTCTCACTTTTATACAGAAAGTAGTCCCTATTTTAACACTGCCAGCCCTACCTAGCTTCTCAGTGTTATTCCAACAGACGAGTAATCTCACTGCAGTGTGGTTTCTATCGCCACCCGCTATTCATTTCCCCGGGACTTTTCCAAAAGACATAAAACAAGACACTAAAGGGCCGATTCCGATCTCGGTCGGAGGCGCACCCAATACCATTCGGTCGGGAAAAAAGCCATGCAAATGCCAGTTTCCCGACCGATCCGTACAGCATGCCGAACGAGTAAGTACGATGCGCACAACAGCACAGAATCCGGCCGAGTCGTACTCACCCAATCCAGGTCCTGTCCTCCGACCGAGGCGAATCCGGAAACGCAGAATCGAGTCGCACGGAAGGGAAAATGCAGCTCCGTCCGGCCGAACAAGTACGATGCGCTTTCCGTACGCGCCGAACCCGTCGCTACGCACGGCACGTCAAAGCATCCGGGAGAGGCGCACATAAGCTCCGATTCGCGCCACAACACGATCCACGGCTACGAGGCGAACACGCCAGCGACGAGGACGACGCGAAGCGACGAGGACGACGCGAAGCAACGAGAAAGACGAACGACACGAACCAACCATGAATCCCTTCGTCCCGATCATATCAATATTCTACATTTACTACCGGAACAGGCACGGACGCGTACGGCGCAGAAGGTAAGTCAGACACCAACCACAAAACACATACAACACGTACACGACACATCACACACACACAGAGGGATGCAGAATTTACTTACACCAGCAACAGCAGCACCATAGGGGCGGGATGCCCATCACCAATGCCACATATGCACACAGGGGCCTGAATGCGCACCACCACCCCTACCCAGGGGGGTCCGGATGCCAACCACCACTACCACCCTTATCCAGGGGGTGCCAGATGCCCACCACCACTACCACCCTTACCCAGGGGGCTGGATGCCTACCACTACTACCACCCTTAGCCAGGGGGTGCCAGATGCCTACCACTACTACCACCCTAAGCCAGGGGGCTGGATGCCTACTACTACTACCACCCTTAGCCATGGGGGTGCCAGATGCCAACCACTACTACCACCCTTACCCAGGGGGGGCTGGATGCCTACCACTACTACCACCCTTAGCCATGGGGGTGCCAGATGCCCACCACCACTACCACCCGTACCCAGGGGGGGCTGGATGCCTACCACTACTACCACCCTTAGCCATGGGGGTGCCAGATGCCTACCACTACTACCATCCTTACCCAGGGGGGGCTGGATGCCTACCACTACTACCACCCTTAGCCAGGGGGGTGCCAGATGCCTACCACTACTACCACCCTAAGCCAGGGGGGCTGGATGCCAACCACCACTACCACCCTTAGCCAGGGGGTGCCAGATGCCCACCACCACTACCACCCTTACCCAGGGGGCTGGATGCCTACCACTACTACCACCCTTAGCCAGGGGGTGCCAGATGCCTACCACTACTACCACCCTAAGCCAGGGGCTGGATGCCTACCACTACTACCACCCTTAGCCATGGGGGTGCCAGATGCCTACCACTACTACCACCCTTACCCAGGGGGGGCTGGATGCCTACCACTACTACCACCCTTAGTCATGGGGGCTGGATGCCTACCACCACTACCACCCTTACCCAGGGGGGGCTGGATGCCTACCACTACTACCACCCTTAGCCAGGGGGGCTGGATGCCTACCACTACTACCACCCTTACCCAGGGGGTGCCAGATGCCTACCACTACTATCACCCTTACCCAGGGGTGCCAGATGCCTACCACTACTACCACCCTTACCCAGGGGGCTGGATGCCTACCACTACTACCACCCTTAGCCAGGGGGTGCCAGATGCCTACCACCACTACCACCCTTACCCAGGGGGCTGGATGCCTACCACTACTACCACCCTTACCCAGGGGGTGCCAGATGCCTACCACCACTACCACCCTTACCCAGGGGGGCTGGATGCCTACCACTACTACCACCCTTGCCCAGGGGTGCCAGATGCCTACCACCACTACCACCCTTACCCAGGGGGCTGGATGCCTACCACTACTACCACCCTTAGCCAGGGGGTGGCAGATGCCTACCACCACTACCACCCTTACCCAGGGGGGCTGGATGCCTACCACTACTACCACCCTTACCCAGGGGTGGCAGATGCCTACCACCACTACCACCCTTACCCAGGGGGCTGGATGCCTACCACTACTACCACCCTTACCCAGGGGGTGCCAGATGCCTACCACCACTACCACCCTTACCCAGGGGGGGCTGGATGCCTACCACTACTACCACCCTTAACCAGGGGATGCCAGATGCCTACCACTACTACCACCCTTACCCAGGGGGCTGGATGCCTACCACTACTACCACCCTTACCCAGGGGTGCCAGATGCCTACCACCACTACCACCCTTACCCAGGGGGGCTGGATGCCTACCACTACTACCACCCTTACCCAGGGGGTGCCAGATGCCTACCACCACTACCACCCTTACCCAGGGGGCTGGATGCCTACCACTACTACCACCCTTAGCCAGGGGGTGGCAGATGCCTACCACCACTACCACCCTTACCCAGGGGGCTGGATGCCTACCACTACTACCACCCTTACCCAGGGGTGGCAGATGCCTACCACCACTACCACCCTTACCCAGGGGGCTGGATGCCTACCACTACTACCACCCTTACCCAGGGGTGCCAGATGCCTACCACTACTACCACCCTTACCCAGGGGGCTGGATGCCTGTCACTACTACCACCTCTACCCATGGGGGCTGGATGCCTACCACCAACACCACCCCCACTCATAGGATGGACAATGCATGACACAACCAGCACACCACAACCTAGGGAATGCAAGAAAAAGACATCCCCCAACACCATGACAAGCGTGTGTAGACTGTGTCAAATGCCTACAACACTGAACATGACTTTGAACATACAATGTGACCCCCTATCACATGTGCCACACATATATGTGTGTGGCCCCCACAATGCAAGTAGGCCATGACCATTGTGGCAATGGGGTCCAAACCCCCATCATCACAGTGACCAAAATGCAAGTGTGGGGTCCATAGCTGAAGCACATTTTGAACAGTGTGGCAATGGGGTCCAAACCCCCATCATCACAGTGACCAAAATGCAAGTGTGGGGTCCATAGCTGAAGCACATTTTGAACAGTGTGGCAATGGGGTCCAAACCCCCATCATCACAGTGACCAAAATGTAAGGGTGGGGTCCATAGCTGAAGCACATATTGAACATTGTGGCAATGGGGTCCAAACCCCCATCATCACAGTGACCAAAATGTAAGTGTGGGGTCCATAGCTGAAGCACATTTTGAGCAGTGTGGCAATGGGGTCCAAACCCCCATCATCACAGTGACCAAAATGTAAGGGTGGGGTCCATAGCTGAAGCACATTTTGAACATTGTGGCAATGGGGTCCAAACCCCCATCATCACAGTGACCAAAATGTAAGTGTGGAGTCCATAGCTGAAGCACATTTTGAACATTGTGGCAATGGGGTCCAAACCCCCATCATCACAGTGACCAAAATGTAAGTGTGGGTCCATAGCTGAAGCACATTTTGAACAGTGTGGCAATGGGGTCCAAACCCCCATCATCACAGTGACCAAAATGTAAGTGTGGGGTCCATAGCTGAAGCACATTTTGAACATTGTGGCAATGGGGTCCAAACCCTCATCATCACAGTGACCAAAATGTAAGTGTGGGGTCCATAGCTGAAGCACATTTTGAACATTGTGGCAATGGGGTCCAAACCCCCATCATCACAGTGACCAAAATGTAGGTGTTGACAAAGAAAGAGCTGCAACTGCCAAACTGCATGGATGATTCCTGGTCACAGAACATAAAACACATCAGTGGCAAAGTAGTGCATGTGTCCCATTGCAACATAAATTGGGGAGGCAAATACTGCAGTGCAAATAAGACATACCTTTGGCCATGTGCAGACAAACAACACCCATGGGGGCTGACACTGTCAACATTCATCAATGACACAATGACAGAAGTGACCATCAGAATGCAGACCCACATATTTGCACCAATGGGCACACAAATGCAGATACCCTGTGGAGACTGTAGATGTGAGGTGAACAGATACCATACCATGGCAGCAATGGGACACACAAACCATGATCATTGTGCTGACCGATGACCTAGGAGTCCCAGGGTCAACAGACAACTGGCCGCCTTCATCGAGACGAATGGATCCCTCGACCACTCACAGTCCGGCTTCCGGGCCAACCACAGCACCGAGACCGCCCTCATCGCAGCCACCGACGACATCCGAGCCCTGCTCGACAACGGGGAAACAGCGGCCCTCATCCTCCTGGACCTCTCCGCAGCGTTCGACACAGTCTGCCACCGCACCCTAGTGCAACGCCTGAACAACGTCGGAATCCAAGAGAAGGCACTGGAGTGGATCATCTCCTTCCTCGCCGGAAGAACCCAGAGAGTCCGCCTCCCCCGTTCAGTTCCGAGGCCACCGAAGTCATCTGCGGCGTACCACAAGGATCATCACTCAGCCCCACCCTCTTCAACGTCTACATGAGCCCCCTCGCAGCCATCGCACACCAACACAACCTCAACATCATCTCCTACGCCGACGACACCCAGCTGATCCTCTCCCTCACCAACGACCCCACAACCGCCAAAACCAACCTACATGAAGGGATGAAGGACGTAGCCGAGTGGATGAGGAACAGCCGCCTGAAACTGAACTCAGATAAGACGGAAGTCCTCATCCTAGGATCATCACCCTCCGCCTGGGACGACTCCTGGTGGCCCCCTGCCCTGGGCAACGCACCCAAACCAACGGACCACGCACACAACCTGGGCTTCATCCTGGACTCCTCCCTCTCAATGACCAGACAAGTCAACGCCGTCTCCTCGTCTTGCTTCAACATCCTACGCATGCTGCGGAAGATCTTCCGGTGGATCCCCACCGAAACCAGGAAGACGGTCACCCAGGCCCTCGTCACCAGCCGACTGGACTACGGCAACTCCCTCTACGCCGGAACCACAGCCAAACTTCAGAAAAGACTCCAACGCATCCAGAACGCCTCAGCTCGACTCATCCTGGACATCCCCCGACACAGCCACATCGCCGGACACCTGAGAGACCTGCACTGGCTCCCCGTCAGCAAGAGAATCACGTTCTGACTCCTCACCCACGCACACAAAGCTCTCCACAACCAAGGCCCCAGATACCTCAACGACCGTCTGACCTTCTACACTCCCACCCGCCAGCTACGATCGACCAACCACGCCCTCGCCGCCGTCCCCCGCATCCGAAGAGCCACAACGGGAGGAAGATCCTTCTCCTACCTGGCTGCCAAGACGTGGAACTCCCTACCCATCCACCTCCGCCTGACCCAAGACCACCTCTCCTTCAGGAAGCAACTCTAGACCTGGCTGTTCGAACAGTAGCGGACCCCCCTCCCCCTAGCGCCTTGAGACCCTCCGGGTGAGTAGCGCGCTATACAAATGCTTGATTGATTGATTGATTGAGGGACAGCAGGGGAAACCCACCAAACTACATACAGCCAATGGCACACCCAAGATATGCCAATGCAGTGGTGCAGATGCACAAACACAAACAGGTAGACCCACACTGCACATCATACACAACAGGTGAGGGGGGGGTGCCAGTGTCCCCAGGCAACCACACAACACATGAGGAGACCTGAATACCAATCATACAGATGTGCATACAGTGCCACACAAAGGTAACTCATGGATCCAAATCCCCTATGTGGGCAAGCAGGCATTGTCAGATGAGAGGGAGCACAAATCACACATGTCACACAGGCACGTAGGAACAGCAACTGACACAGCAAGACACAGACACACCACAGCACTACCCCCAGGGCCCCCACAATGTGGTGACCCTGGGCTGCATTACAATCCCACTGTGATGACAAAGCTAAATGTCGTTCACACTGTGACCCACAGTCATGTGTCCTGAGCAACAAACTACCATCACACCTACACAAGCACAAATCAATCAGCACGGCCAGTAAGCCAAGGCCAACATGGAGGCAGGGGCCTAGCCGGGCAACAACTCTCATCTGCACACACTCAACACCACACCCCTCGACCTCCAACAATGTGCAGCAGTGAAGCACACATGCACTGGTGACATTGCACATGCACCCATGACTATTCCAGGGTGGTGGGTGGGAACCAAGGTGCAGAAACACATCACACATGGCCACTCAACAAGACTCGTGAATGTCTGACACACTGCACACTACGCTGTACATGGACATGACGGCAATACCACACCAACCAATGGGATCCCAGCCACAGTCACACACCAATGAAGAAGCCAAGGTCACCCACAAAGAACACACATAGACAACAACCAACATTGCTGCCCGGACCCTGAGGAGTGCCAGCAGTCACACACACAACGTGTCACAATCACTGAAAGATAACACAAACTGGAAATCACATGACAGGGGCAAACAACAAGTGCCAAGGGGAAACCTGACTGTGACCCATCTGCGTCTGCACACAAACCCAGCCCTGACAGCAAACACACCTATGGGTGACACCCTGATGACCAGTAATGTGCCATGCACCCACATCACAGAGAACCCAGGGAGAAGACTTTGGGGGAACATAGGTCAACTCAGCAAGCATCACAAACAGGTACAACACTAGGGATCACAGCATGCACAGCTAAACGGAAGTGAACACACAGACATGCTCATACAACACACACCTTGGGCACAGGCAATGTCACAGGAGTACACACTGCCATGAGGGGACTCCACTCCTGTGTGAGGAAAGCTGTGCCATATGTTGCCTCAGTAGGGCCCCATCATGTCAGCTGAGCACTTGGTCACACAATCAACAATTAGCACCAAATGAAGGCTCCCGTCACATCAGCCTGGTCATGGAAGTGCCAACGAAATCATCAGCACAGATCCAACACACTTGTATAGCAATGTTGCACTGACAACACAGATGAGTCCTTCCCCATTGATGCCCAAACCTGCATGTCCAGTGGAGATGGCCACACGGTCAGGGAAGTAGACGAATTGAACAATGGCAGGCACAACAGATGTGCAGGGGTGGAAGCCACAGATGTGAAATTGCTAATGTAAGTAGGAAATCCCATTGCCAAATACTGAACACATGACACCCTCAGATGCTGCTATGGATGACATGGATACACCACAGGATAGGACACATTCCCCCTGGACCACATGGGTTCCTGCACAGTAACACTTCATTATCATGAGACCAAATATCACCATCACTGCAGCAAGGGCATGGTTAGCATCATCAACAACATGTACATCAGAAGCATAAGCACTAGAGAACAGAAAGTTGCTTTATTCAGCATATGTGTGTAATGAAAACTGAAAGTCCAGAAAAAACACAAAGGCCAATGGCCAGTCCATTGTCACAGTCCAAACAGGGTGACAGTGGCAGATGTCAGCCTACGCATGCCTGCACAAAACCAGGGACAATCCACTAGGAGGGGCAACCGGGGGGGCAGGCCAGGCACCGCAGGGACTGGATCAGGGCTCACCAGGAGAAAGCAGGGAAGGGGTGGTGGGTGCTGGAGAGCCACTGACAACTGCAGTGGAGGTGTCTGACATGGTGTGTGCAGGCACAACTGGGGGCATGACTCAGATGTTGTGGGTGCCGGCACGACTGCAGTGGACCCTGCAGATGGAGTGGACAGGTCCGCCACTGCAGTGCCCAAGTCAGACAGGGTGGTAGTGGACTCCACTGCAGTGCCTACCACCAGGGGAGGAGAATGGGGAACAGGCAAGGTGGGCTGGACAGAGGGGGAGGACACCCTCACCACATCAGTGGCACAGACAAGCGCAGCGGGGGTGGTGCCGGGAGAGCAAGTGGCAGGGGGAGAAGGCCGGATCCTCTTGGGGATGGTATATCTGTGGGTGGGGGAACCTGGGGCAGGGTGTGGTGGGGGCACCTGTGGAGTGGGGGCCTGAGGGATGGAGGAAGGAGACCTGGTGCCTGAGCTGCAGGGCGGCGGCGGGGTCTTGCTCTTATGACTCCGGGGAGACTTGCGGGTGGGGGCCTCAGTCTGTCTGCGCCTGGGGGAGGGTGTCCGGGGGCGAGGGGCACTCTGCTCCGTGTGGGTGGGCTTCCTCTTCCCCCTGAATGCTGTGTCAGCTGGATCGGAGGGAAGAGGCCGAGGTCACTGAGGAAGAGCCGCTGGGTCTTTGGGGTTGCAGGTGAGGCAAGGGAGGGTGCTTTGGAGGGAGAGGCAACTGAGGACTGCGCAGTGCTCGTGGATGCATGTGTGTGTTCCAGGGCCCCATCCCCTGTGAGTCTGGTTTCAGTCCCCTGACTGTGTGTGCGTGTGCCTTTTGTTTGTGGTGTGTGTGTCTGTGTGCTGGATGTGTGTGTGCTGGTGTGTGCCTGTGCCGGTGTTTGTGTGCTTGGGACGGGTAAGGTGCTGGGGAGTGTGGATGGAGCAGAGGCAGGAGGGGTGAGGGACTGTCTGAGGAGGGACACTGCTGCCGTCAGGGAGGAGTCCATGGACCTATTGCCCCTCTGTAGGTCAGACATGCCCGATGAGATGCCCTCCATGAACGACACCAGCTGAGTCAACAGAGCGGTGTGCGCATGGAGGACACTCAGCATGGCTGTCTGCCCTACATGGAGTTGGCGAAGGAGGTACACAGACTCCTCACTCAGGGCAGCAGGGGACACAGGGGCAGGGGGTGCGGTGCCTGGCCCAAAGGAGATACGCTCCCGAACATGGGAGCCTCCACGGACCTGGGGAATGGGAGCCGATGGGAGGGCGGTGGTGGTGCTGGTGGTGGCGGGGACAGCAACACTAGCTGGGGTGTGGTGGCTGCTGACACCCGCCTCCATAAGGGAGTCATCCTCCGAGTTGCTCTGGTCCTCAGCTGAGGTGGATGGTGCTGAGGACTCCTCGGTGTGGCTCCCCTCGCCCTCCGTGCCACTGGGTCCCTCCGACCACTCCTCGGCTGCTGACTCAGTCTGGCTCTCTGGCTCCTCCTGGTCCGTGGAGCTGTCCCCTTCCGTGGCCGTGGATGTATCTGCAAACAATGGGGAAACAGACAGACATCAGTCACCTGCACCAAACGCACACACCACTGTGAGGACAGCACATTACAGAGCAAGCCCTGGCATCATTAGTTGTACATTGCTAAAAGTGCCCTAACTGAACAGGAGAAGCCAATTGTCAGTCTGATGCCAACCATGGCACTCACATCCCACATGGCCTTGCACCCATCTGTCTGGTGTCTGTTGGATAGCAACACCCCAGTGTGGACACATGCACCAACTACACAGTAGTTGGACAGTGCAGAGGACACGGTGTAGCATGTGGACATGCACACATCACAACTCTTGCCACTGAGTCAGTACAGGTTTCCGGATGAAAGGGATGCCCAGACTCAAATAGGAAATGCATGTGATGCATACCAGTGACAGACACCATGATGCACCCATGTCCTGATAGCCATCGCCACAATGGTGTGCATGTAGCACATGTCACTCCCCTGCAGGATCACCAATAAGTAGACACATGCCATGGCGGAGGCATGACTGTTAAGTCATACATCACTGTCTCAGTGATGTATGACTTGGCAGCCAGACAACAACACTCTGCACTGTGTCACAATAGTAGGTCATGGGGAATGCAAGTCCTGGAGCTGCACAAGTGCACATGTACATCCCCCACACAACACATCATCTTAACCCTCATCTGTCCAGGTCATACCGATTGGACATATGGGAGACCTGTGACACTACCCTCTGAACCTGAGCCCCTCACAATCTGCTGTGAATGGGAAACAGCTGCCTGAACTCCACATTCGCATACCCCAGTCTGCACGGGCAGCTGATCAAACACCTATGTGACACACAAGTATCGTCTCCTATGGTCACATCTCCAGTGGCATGCTGAGCCCCTACCGAGAAACACCCCAGCAGTCCTGGCAACAAATCCACAGCACCCTGACACAGAGGCAGACACCTGAGGGGTCAAATCACTGCGCACAATGTGTCAGCTGATACACGGGAGTGGGAGTACAGAGTGCATTGCATGGCCTGGAGTAGGCATGACTGTCCTGCCCCACATGAATGAGGGATGAGCCCTGGACAGTGGATAGCTGGCTATGTATGTGTGACACACGTAATCTGCACACTCCTGGGGCCCAAACATTGTTCCCACCCGCTGCATGGGCTTGTGCCACATACCCCAGGCACATGTGGTGGCTCAGCTCAGCAAGTGGACCGCATATCAAAGCAACACGCAGATTACATGTCCGAACACAGGCGTTGTGTGAACAATGGACCCACCCATGATGCCCACAACAGAGTTAGGGAAACAGATGCTGTCCCCCACCTTGAGTGAAGCAAACTGCAAGGACACAGTCCCAAGTGACACAATTCCCTGAATGTAAGGGCCACACCTGGGTATCAGATGAGGAGTGGGCAGTGCACAATAGAGGGACATGGCTCCTGGACAACATGACTGCTGTACTGTGGCAGTTGAACCAGGCCAGAGGAGGGCACATAGCATGTAATACAGAGTTCACAGTGCAGTCTTTGACTCACCCCCTCCTTGCTGCTGTCTGGCCTTCAGCTGCCCATCCAGGTCTGGAAACAGCGCCGCCAGGATCTGGAGCATGTGGCGGGTCAGGGTCCGTGTTCCGCCCCTCCTGCGAGGAGGCGACAGCTTCAGCTGGACCCGTGCAATCCTCCGGGTCCAGCCCCGAAGGTCCTGCCACCTCTTCTGGCAGTTGCGGATCCGGCGCTTGTAGACCTCCACGGACCGGACAGCCCGGACGATGCCCTTCCAGATCTCCTGCTTCCGATGGGCATTAACCTGTCAGGATGACAAAGTGAAAAGGCCATTACTACACATGCAACATATCTGTGCATGACACAGTTGTATATACATGTCTCAATCACAGGGGCACATGATGTACACAGGCAGTGCAACGCTGCCCATGGACAGTTTGCCAGAAGTCACTACATGGTATCATTGCATGGGAAGTAAAACCTTGTTCAAATGCACTGTCACTGCACCATACCTGTCCAGTGCATGTCACTACACACTATGGGGGTGACAACTACTCAGTGAGCCTGCTAGCCAGTGGTGTGCAGACTTTCAGCCTTGCGAGTCAGACACAATGCACATTCAGAAAGGCAGTGCACAGAACACTCACCTGCTCCCCTGGTGTCCCATACAGCTTGCTGTACTGTGGAAGTAGGCTGTCCAGCAGGGCCTGGTTCTCCTCAAGGCTGAAGGCTGGGTCTCTCTCCACAGTACGTGCCATTGCAGGGTCCAGAGGGGGCAGAGACAGCAGCAGTGCAGTGGCAGATGTCGTCCTGGAGCATGTAGTGCAGGCAAGTGAGCTCTCAGGGGAACAGCCAGCAATATATATGTGCTGGAGAGGCAGATACTGTCCCATGTGTCCAAAGTGATAGGTCCAAGTCATTTGCATCTTCTGAATCTGGCCAATCCATGGAATAGCAGCACCAATACACGCCCACAGCATCCTTCAAATCTTCAACTTCATGACATACATGATTTTGCAACATTGTTGTGGGTGCCCAACTGAATTTCCAGCAACCAACTCGTTCGAATTACGAAAACGCGTCCGTTGCCAGGCTAGGCAATTGTCAATGGGTGCGCACCAATCGGTCCATTACGGTACAACGCATACAGGGGTACAACGCGTACCCGCACACATTGAATGCAATGGGCCGGCCGGGGGCACCGATCGGTCCATTGCGGTACAACGCGTACAGAGGTACAACGGCGTACCGCGCACATTGAATGCAATGGGCGGCCGGGGCACCGATCGGTCCATTGCGGTACTACTGCGTACAGGGGTACAACGCGTACCCGCACACATTGAATGCAATGGGCCGGCCGGGGCACCGATCGGTCCATTGCGGTACTACGCGTACAGGGGTACAACGCGTGCCGCACACATTGAATGCAATGGGCGGCCGGGGGCACCGATCGGTCCATTGCTGATCAACGCGTACAGGGGTACAACGCGTACCCGCACACATTGAATGCAATGGGCCGGCCGGGGCACCGATCGGTCCATTGCGGTTTAACGCGTACAGGGGTACAACGCGTACCCGCACACATTGAATGCAATGGGCGGCCGGGGCACCGATCGGTCCATTGCGTGTACTGCTGCGTACAGGGTACAACGCGTGCACCGCACACATTGAATGCAATGGGCCGGCCGGGAGCACCGATCGGTCCATTGCGATATTAGCTAGCGTACAGGGGTACAACGCGTACCCGCACACATTGAATGCAATGGGCGGCCGGGGCACCGATCGGTGCATTGCTGATCAACGCGTACAGGGTACAACGCGTGCCCGCACACATTGAATGCAATGGGCCGGCCGGGGCACCGATCGGTCCATTCGCGGTTCACTGCAGCGTACAGGGGTACAACGCGTACCCGCGCACATTGAATGCAATGGGCCGGCCGGGGCACCGATCGGTCCATTGCTGATCAACAGCGTACAGAGGTACAACGCGTACCCGCACTCATTGAATGCAATGGGCCGGCCGGGGGCACCGATCGGTCCATTGCTGATCAACGCGTACAGGGGTACAACGCGTACCCGCACACATTGAAAGCAATGGGCCGGCCGGGGGCACCGATCGGTCCAATGCTGTACAACGCGTACAGGGGTACAACGCGTACCCGCACACATTGAATGCAATGGGCCGGCCAGGGGCACCGATCGGTCCATTGCTGATCAACGCGTACAGGGGTACAACGCATACCCGCACACATTGAATGCAATGGGCCGGCCGGGGGCACCAATCGGTCCATTGCTGATCAACGCGTACAGGGGTACAACGCGTACCCGCACACATTGAATGCAATGGGCCGGCCGGGGGCACCGATCGGTCCATTGCGGTACAATGCGTACAGGGATACAACGCGTACCCGCACACATTGAATGCAATGGGCCGACCGGGGTCACCGATCGGTCCATTGCTGATCAACGAGTACAGGGGTACAACGCGTACCCGCACACATTGAATGCAATGGGCCGGCCGGGGGCACCGATCGGTCCATTGCGGTACAACGCGTACAGGGGAACAACGCGTACCGCACACATTGAATGCAATGGGCCGGCCGGGGGCACCGATCGGTCCATTGCGGTACTACGCGTACAGGGGTACAACGCGTACCCGCACACATTGAATGCAATGGGCCGGCCGGGGCACCGATCGGTCCATTGCTGATCAAAGCGTACAGGGGTACAACGCGTACCGCGCACATTGAATGCAATGGGCCGGCCGGGGCACCGATCGGTCCATTGCTGATCAACGCTACAGGGGTACAACGCGTACCCGCACACATTGAATGCAATGGGCCGGCCGGGGCACCGATCGGTCCATTGCTGATCAACGCGTACAGGGGTACAACGCGTACCCGCACACATTGAATGCAATGGGCCGGCCGGGGGCACCGATCGGTCCATTGCTGATCCAACGCGTACAGGGGTACAACACGTACCTGCACACATTGAATGCAATGGGCCGGCCGGGGCACCGATCGGTCCATTGCTGTTCAACGCATCCCTGTACAAGTGACTGGCATATGTCACCATGCCTGTCTCAGATGAACATATGCCAGCCACAGATAGCTCCCAGGGAGTGAGGGGCACACCTACAACACGACAGCCTGTTCAAACTGTATCATAAGGCATGTAAGGCTGCATTTCCTATTGTGTGTATGTTGGTGTACATGTTGTCCTGTGGGTGTCACCTGGGGGCAGCCACCCCCAGGCTGTGCACGTGTTCATGGGGACAGGATCCTGGGTGTTACGTGTACATGACCACTGTGATGTGCAACTGTTCATATCTGTGCATGTGCCATGGTCACATTTCACGGTGGTGTATGTGTATGTCATGTCACATACCCCGTGAGTCCCATGTGGGACGGTATGTTTGAGCCAGGGTGTCCCAGTGGCACAATAGTGATGGTCCTCCACAGTCTGTGTGCATGTAGTGTTTACAATGTCTCTGATTTCATGTGCACAATGGGAGGCAGTCTCCACATCCACGTTGTGTGTGCATGGACTTTGATGTTGTGCGTGTGTGTGTCACAGACGTCCATGTCTGTCCTGCAGTGGCAAGTGGGACCACTACCTGTGGGGGTCATGGTTGTTTTGCTGTGGTGTATACCTGATACTCCATGTAATGCCAGTGTCCATGTGGCAATACAGGGTCCCTGGGAATGTACCTGTCGTTGAGCTGTGATGCCTGGGGCACATCTGTCCTCACATGTCACTGTGGGGGGTGATTGTGACACGGCAGTAGGAGATGGGAACTGTGACATGGCCTCATGATATCCAATGGGCCAACCTGGGACTTATTGATGCCACTTGTTGAACCGTGATGACAGATGTTGGCCATGTATGTACCATACATGTCCTTACGGAACTGCACACTTCATGTAGTTGTGCCTCATGATGATGTATGTTGTGATATTGAGTGTGTTCAATGCCGCATATGTGGGGTGACTGACAATCTTGCTTTCTTCTCCTCTGCACTGCAGGGCTCCTGCTGTCCATCGACCATTCCCAGACCTGGCAACGATGGTGGAACGGGACAGCATCCGACGGTACCGCTTCACCAGGCAGCTGATTGAGGATTTGGCAGTGCAGTTGGCCCCACATTTGCAGCCTGGCCGGCCGTATCCTACAGCGCTGACCCCCAAGGTGAAGGTGATGGCAGCCCTACACTTCTTTGCCACCGGTACCTTCCAACATACTGTGGCGACTGCTGGTGGGATGTCACAGACCATGTTGAGCCGTGTGCTCCGCGATGTTTTGGAGGCAATGTTGCTATTCCTGAACCGGTACATCTATTTCCCTAGACTGCAACGACTCACTGACGTGAAGAGTGACTTCTATGCCCTGGGGAGGATGCCGCATGTCATTGGCTCCATTGATGGGACACATGTGGCTTTGGTACCACCACAGGCCCAGGAGCAGGCCTACCATAACCGCAAGCACTACCACTCGGTCAATGCACTGGTGGTGTGTCTTGCGGATATGACTCATCACACACGTGTGTGCCCGTTTCCCTGGTTCAGCACACGATGCCTTTGTGATGAGGAGTAGTCGCATCCCCAGGATGATGGCACAGATGCAGAACCAGCGTGCCTGGCTTGTCGGTGTGTACTGACTTTGTGCCATTGTGTGTGATCTGATCTGTAGTATTCCGCCCACTTTTCCAAGTCAGCTAATGTGCACTTGTCTGTCCGTAGGTGACTCGGGATACCCCAACATGCCGTGGTTGCTGACACCCCTCAGGAACCCTGTGACACCAGCCCAGATGCGCTACAATGAGGCACATGGTCGGACCAGGAGAGTGATTGAGCGGACATTTGGTCTCCTGAAGAGCCGCTTCCACTGCCTGGACAAGACAGGAGGGTCCCTCCCATATGCCCCAGCGAAAGTGTGCAAGATTATCATCGTCTGCTGCATGCTCCACAACCTGGCAGTGCGGAAGGAGTTGCCTCTCATCCAGGATGACAATGACCAACATCCGCCACCTGTGGAGGATCCTGGCCTGGACCACGATGCCAGTGATGATGATGATGATGAGGGTGATGTCCGCACACAGCTCATTACCAACTTCTTTAGCTGAATGTGAGTATCCTGAGGTGTCATGTCAATGATGTGAGTTGGCATGATATGTGTAGGTGGTGCTCTGGTGCTGTTGGAGTGTGTCCATGGGCTACTTGACTGGATGTGTGTAGCGATGTGTGCTTACAGGTGGTCTGTACTCCCCAACAGTGTTGACATGCTAACTTGGTTCTGGGTGGGTATCTTGTAACATGTATTGTGCATGAGTTTTGCTGTTCTGTCCTGTTCTCCATTGCTTTTGACTGTGTGTCATTTCTGTCCTTCACAGGGTACTTTCAGATTCGTTTGGTCAACTGTGTCCACCGACGACGTGATTGTACTTCCAGGGTGGTAGCTGTTGTGTCCCTACAGGTGATGTGCGCAACACCCATGGACTTCCTTCCTTCTACAGTTGTTGACTGTGTGCCCGCTGCCAGGTGGGATTACCTTGCATCTGTAGTGGTTACAACATGTTGCAACTGTGTAATAAACCTGTGCTTCACTTTGTGATGTGCGTTGTCTGTGGTCACACATTTGACTGCCATTTGCTTACTGCACCTGTGGGCTACTTGACTACAACTGGAAATAGGTGTGGTGTCTGTGCATTGCACCGTCTTCCCTGGCAACATCAGTGTAGGCAATGAGTCAGATGGCCTAGGTGTGTATGTGTTGTGTAGCCCTGGTGGTGTGTCTCCCTCATATGTGTCACGTTGCCTTTACTCACATGCCTGTGTTGTACTTGCTGTTGCAGTTCGCATACATAGTGTAATTTTGCAGTTCATCATCCCCATGACAGCACCCACGTTGGAATCACAACAGAGGCAAGTATGGTGTATTAGTGTGTTTATTGTGATACATTTGTGTGAATAGTGCATAGGATGGTTAGTGCTGTACATATATCTTGCAATCAGAAGTTCCTAGGTGAATTGAAAGTCCTGGTAGACAAAATCCCCAGTATCGGGGCCACAGTTGTCTGAGACATTGGTCCAACTTGTACTCCCCATGTAATGTGTGGGAGTTGTGTTGCCGTCAACAGGGTGAACAGTTTGTGCACAAAGGTGAACATCCAGAACAGGTTCAGGCTTCCTGGGAGTTGCACTTGGCCATCGGCCTCTCACTTGCCCCTCCTCGGACGACCCCTCTTCTTTGGGGGGCCCCTCAAGTACAGGCTGCTGCGGTGCAGGGGACTCTCCGCCAGAGTCATCCTCCCTCCCTGTGGCAGTTGCAGTTTGTTCAGCACCAGATGTTGTTGGCCCACAGGGAGGTGTAGACTGGTTGTTGTTCATCTGGCGGAGGCATTGTAAAATGTCCCTGTGCACCGCCGTCATCTCTTGCAGTGCATCCCACTTGGACTCCACGCGGGACATGTGTGAGTCCAAGCGGGCATGATGGGCAGCCTGCTGCTGTTTCATGTCTCTGAGGAGCCCCACTACCTGGCTGAGATCTCCGGTGCTGGACTGGTACGCATCGGCTATGCGTACCAGTTGTGGGTCATCATGCACACCAGCAACCTCTGCAAGCAGCGACCTCTGTCTCCCACCCCTCTCACCACCCCTGCCGACATGTGCAGTGCGTGCAGTGGCACGCACAGATGACCCTGGTCCCCCTTGGGGGTTGGTGGTGGTGGTGGTGTCCATGGCCCCACGTTGGTCCAGGGTCCCTGTGCTGGTGTTGCTCCTTGTTCTGTCCATGTCGGCAGGGATGGTATTTGTGGTGACAGTCGTTGGAGGGGTGGGTGCAGGGGGTGCAGCTGGTGGTCCTGCTGGTGCTGCAGATGGTGGTCCTGCTGGTGCTGCATGTTGACATGCACCGGATGTGCCAGGTTGGTCTTCTTCGTCCGAGGAGGGCAGAGGCTGTACGACACCAGTGAGCTCCGCATCCTCTTGAGCCTGGGACTGGGACTCCTCAGCGTCTGCTGCTGTGTCCCCATCATCACCTGT
Source organism: Calotriton arnoldi (assembly GCA_963921515.1). NCBI lineage: Eukaryota > Metazoa > Chordata > Amphibia > Caudata > Salamandridae > Calotriton > Calotriton arnoldi. The sequence continues at coordinate 35,439 of CAWUFW010017967.1, forward strand.
TTTTGGGAGACACACACAATGTATGTTAAGTTTCTGCAGGCATCAATGGTTGACACACCTGACAGTTGTGACTGTGCCTCTGGGTGCGGGCCTGTACATTGCATTGTCCTAAGTCGTCACAGTCAGGGGTTGATATTGGTGTAGCACATTGTCCTGCATTATTTGGGCATTTCTATGTCTTTGTTGGGGTGTGAACATGGTCTGCATTGGTTGTATTTGGTTGATAGCCGGCCCTCCTTCCCACCCAGCCAGTCAGTTATCCCACCATGGACTGTGCTTGCATTGCAGGGAGTGGAAGTTGTCTCTCAGGATGTCAGTCAGTGGTGTCCTGCTGTTGGTTGTTGCACAGTTGCCAGCAGGGCCTTGTGCTCCCCACAGCAGTGGCCAGTGTCAGCCATCTTGTCAGTCCTTATCCACTCCCTGTGATGTGAGCATGGTTCAGGGTGGTGTTGATGGGACAGTTGTGGGGGTGAGCTATGTCTGTGACTATGACTCCCATCATGCTATTGCCTCCACCCCACTTCCCAGCATTCCCATACTTACTTGCTTTTGTGGGGAGTTCAGTGTGTGTGGGTGTGAGAGCAATGGCAAGATGGCTGACATTGGTGTCCTGCTGTTGGTTGGTGTGCAGTTCCCAGCATGCCCTTGTGCTCCCCACAGCAGTAGCCAGTGTCAGCCATCTTGTCAGTCCTTATCCACTCCCTGTGATGTGAGCATGGTTCAGGGTGGTGTTGATGGGACAGTTGTGGGGGTGAGCTATGTCTGTGACTATGACTCCCATCATGCTATTGCCTCCACCCCACTTGCCAGCATTCCCATACTTACTTGCTTTTGTGGGGAGTTCAGTGTGTGTGGGTGTGAGAGCAATGGCAAGATGGCTGACAGTGGTGTCCTGCTGTTGGTTGGTGTGCAGTTCCCAGCATGCCCTTGTGCTCCCCATGACACAGCAACAGTGTCAGACATCTTTGATGGGCCTTTCCACTCTCTGTGGGATGTGCATGCGTGAGTGTGAGCTTGCTGGGCCATGTGGTGGGGGAAGTAGAGCTGTGCCTACGACTCCCATCATGCTATTGCCTCCACCCCCTTCCCAGCATGCCCATGCTTCCTTCCTTTGACTCTGCTTCCCTGTGGGGTGGGCTGCCTGTGCTGACAGGATGGCTGGGAGTGTTGTCCTGGCAGTTGTTTGGCTAAAAGTCCCAGGAGTGTCCCTGTGCTTCCCACAACATTACCCAGGGTGGTGGTTCTTTGTGGGATCTTGAGTTAGGATGTGAGGCATTGCATTCTCCCAGGTGGGTTCTGTGGAGTTTGTGTTGAGGGGGTGTGAGGGGAGGTGCTTGTGACTATGGTCAGTGCTGCGAGTCCTCCTTCCCACCCAGCCAGATATCCCACCATGGAACGTGCTTCCATTGCAGGGAGTGGAAGTTGTCTCTCAGGATGTCAGGCAGTGGTGTTGTGCTGTTTGTTGGTGCACAGTTCCCAGCAGGGCCTTGTGCTCCCCACAGCAGTAGCCAGTGTCAGCCATCTTGTGAGTCCTTATCCACTCCCTGTGATGTGAGCATGGTTCAGGGTGGTGTTGATGGGCCAGTTGTGAGGCTGAGCGATATCTGTGCCTGCTACTCCCATCATGCTATTGCCTCCACCCCCCTTCCCAGCATGCCCATGCTTCCTTCCTTTTGACTCTGCTTCCCTGTGGGGTGGGCTGCCTGTGCTGACAGGATGGCTGGGAGTGTTGTCCTGGCAGTTGTTTGGCTAAAAGTCCCAAGAGTGTCCCTGTGCTTCACACTACATTACCCAGGGTGGAGGTTCTTTGTGGGATCTTGAGTTAGGATGTGAGGCATTGCATTCTCCCAGGTGGGTTCTGTGGAGTTTGTGTTGAGGGGGGGTGTGAGGGGAGGTGCTTGTGACTATGGTCAGTGCTGCGAGTCCTCCTTCCCACCCAGCCAGATATCCCACCATGGAACGTGCTTCCATTGCAGGGAGTGGAAGTTGTCTCTCAGGATGTCAGGCAGTGGTGTTGTGCTGTTTGTTAGTGCACAGTTGCCAGCAGGGCCTTGTGCTCCCCACAGCAGTAGCCAGTGTCAGCCATCTTGTGAGTCCTTATCCACTCCCTGTGATGTGAGCATGGTTCAGGGTGGTGTTGATGGGCCAGTTTTGAGGCTGAGCGATATCTGTGCCTACTACTCCCATCATGCTATTGCCTCCACCCCCCTTCCCAGCATGCCCATGCTTCCTTCCTTTTGGCTCTGCTTCCCTGTGGGGTGGGCTGCCTGTGCTGACAGGATGGCTGGGAGTGTTGTCCTGGCAGTTGTTTGGCTAAAAGTCCCAAGAGTGTCCCTGTGCTTCACACTACATTACCCAGGGTGGAGGTTCTTTGTGGGATCTTGAGTTAGGATGTGAGGCATTGCATTCTCCCAGGTGGGTTCTGTGGAGTTTGTGTTGAGGGGGTGTGAGGGGAGGTGCTTGTGACTATGGTCAGTGCTGCGAGTCCTCCTTCCCACCCAGCCAGATATCCCACCATGGAACGTGCTTCCATTGCAGGGAGTGGAAGTTGTCTCTCAGGATGTCAGGCAGTGGTGTTGTGCTGTTTGTTGGTGCACAGTTGCCAGCAGGGCCTTGTGCTCCCCACAGCAGTAGCCAGTGTCAGCCATCTTGTGAGTCCTTATCCACTCCCTGTGATGTGAGCATGGTTCAGGGTGGTGTTGATGGGCCAGTTGTGAGGCTGAGCGATATCTGTGCCTACTACTCCCATCATGCTATTGCCTCCACCCCCTTCCCAGCATGCCCATGCTTCCTTCCTTTTGACTCTGCTTCCCTGTGGGGTGGGCTGCCTGTGCTGACAGGATGGCTGGGAGTGTTGTCCTGGCAGTTGTTTGGCTAAAAGTCCCAAGAGTGTCCCTGTGCTTCACACTACATTACCCAGGGTGGAGGCTCTTTGTGGGATCTTGAGTTAGGATGTGAGGCATTGCATTCTCCCAGGTGGGTTCTGTGGAGTTTGTGTTGAGGGGGGGTGTGAGTGGAGGTGCTTATGACTATGGTTAGTGCTGCGAGTCCTCCTTCCCACCCAGCCAGATATCCCACCATGGAACGTGCTTCCATTGCAGGGAGTGGAAGTTGTCTCTCAGGATGTCAGGCAGTGGTGTTGTGCTGTTTGTTGGTGCACAGTTCCCAGCAGGGCCTTGTGCTCCCCACAGCAGTGGCCAGTGTCAGCCATCTTGTCAGTCCTTATCCACTCCCTGTGATGTGAGCATGGTTCAGGGTGGTGTTGATGGGACAGTTGTGGGGGTGAGCAATATGTGTGACTACGACTCCCATGATGCTATTGGCTACACTGACTTGCCCAGCATACACAGAATTCCTTCCTTTGAGTGGTCTTCACTGTGTGTTGGTGTTGTAGTGGTGGCTACATGTCTGGATGTGTTTGTTAGTTCTATTTGTGCCACTGCCTAGCTGTAGTTGTAGTTGTGTTTGTACATGTGATGACACGGTTAAATGTAACTTTGAGATGGCATGTGTTGTGTTTATCTGACTGACATACACATTTTGGGATGATTCTGTTCTGGTTGCTGTGTAATTGCTATGAGTGCACGGTTTGACTCTCCCCTTGACAGTGATGTGTGTGTGTATTGTGGCAGAATATTGTGTGCATTTGTTGTGTACTCACCAGGCTCTGGGATGTTCTCTAGTCCATAGACGCTCTCTGGCGGAAGGATGGCCCGCACCTTCTCCTCCCAGGGCCTGAGGTATACTGGCTTGGCAGGAGGGCCACTGCCGGTGTATTGGCTGAGGAGGTAGTCCTTCTTGAGCAGCTCCCGTACCCTCCTGCGCACGTCATACCACCTGTTCTGGATGTCAGTCTTTGTGCGCAGACATGGTGATTGTGCGTTCACCCTGTTGATGATCCTCTCCCACATCTTGGTTTTCTGGGAGATGGGGGTCTGTTGGCCCAGTGTGCCAAACAGCTGTGGCTCTACCCTGAGGATCTCGTCTACCAGGACTTCCAATTCACAATCTAGGAACTTGTGATTCTTCTTGGGGTGCATGGTGATGGGTGGTGATGGTGAGTGATGTGTGTGTTGGTGTGCAGGTGAGGGTGTGTGGGTGTGTGTTTTGCTGGGTGTATGTGAGGTAGCTATTTGTTGGTGTGCAGATGGTGTGTGGCTTGTGTGAGGGATGAGCTGTGGGTGTGTGGTTGCTGTCTGTTGCGTGCTGGCAGTTGAATGGCATTTGCAAAGGATCATGGTTGGGATTTGTGTCCTTTATATGGGTGGAGTTGTGGGTGTGTCTTTGTTCTCTGTCCCCACCCCCCCCCCAGTATTTATTGGCTTTGTAATTGCTTGTTTGGCCTTTTTTGTGTATTTTTCCTTAGTACTTTTTGTGCATGTTGGAAACGTTCTTGTGACCGAGTCGGACCCTGCATTTGTCTCGTACGGTCTTCTCCGTTTCGTTCACGCTGTGTTTGTGCAGTTTTCTATGCTGTGTACGCGTCGGTCGCGGTGTTTTGTGTTACTTCGGCTCGGTTTGGTATGCGTGTCTCGGTAGTACGGCTTGTCCTCCGTTCGACTCGGTCGTGGTTTTCGCGCCTTGCATCGTACTTAGCGGTTTGGAGTTCGCGTGTACGTTTCGGTTGGATTTGTTCCGGGTGCGTGTCGGTCGGTACGATTCGCGTATTTTTCCGGCCGGATTGCTGTTTTCCGTGCGGCTCGGTCGTTCGGCTTGGGTTCGGTACGTGTCGGTCGGATTTTGCACGCCTTGCATCGTACTTGGCGTGTCGGGCGCCACAGGTACGTGTCGGTCGGAATAAATTCCGGCTCCGAGTCGGTCGGTGCTTTTTCCGGCCCGAATCGGAATCGACCCCTAACTCTTTTTGTTAAACATAAACCAAATAATTAATAATCTATAATTATCACCAAACTAGTCACTAATAACCATAGCTCTGCTACCAGAAAACTGATCCAGCGGCGTACTAGCAACAGATACTCCACTACCATATACTCACCTGGGCCCATACAACTCGCTTCCACTAAACACCAAGTAGACCGCTGAAACTTTTAGTTTTAATGATTTTCATACCTTAAGATCTAGTTATTTTCTCTCCAACTAACCTTTCACTGATCAAATAGTTCTTTCCTCTGGTCAATGGACCATTAGGTGGAACTAGTTGATGGTGATAATTAACATAACTTATTATACATTTCTCGATTAAAATGAAATAATCACAGACTCGAGAAGTTTTAAAATCTTTATCTAAATTAGTTGTTTGTGAACCATCTCAAAAACGTTTCAGTACCCTCATTCGCAAGAGTGCCAATTCAATCAAAAATTCAATAGATATAATAATAATAATTCAGATCCACACAACAACAATGCTCAGAAAGAAGAGGATAGAGAGAGAAGAGCATTTATCAAGACAATGAATTTATAATTACCAAGTACTGTGTGAAGACCAACCCCCTGGCCAAAGGGCTGGTAAGGGTCCCCAGGACAGATCAGGAAACAAAGACTTCAGGACAGGAATCAGGACAGGATACTTCACCTCTCTAGATACCGACGACTACGTCGCACCCCTCTCTCACACTCTCGTCCTCCTCGTGGTTCTTCCGCGATCTTCTTTCTTTCTAACCCACCCAAATTAAGTAGATGGTCTGCATTCAGTTTTCTTCAACTGCGTCTCACAGCATCAGCACCACCCCCAGCACCGACAGCATCCCAAGCTCTGTATTGTCTCTGCTGCTTCCGCTCCCAACAAGCTAAACTAACTAACTAAACTACCTCAATTATACCTTTCTATTACCATGTACCACCCATTAATGTTTCAATTTGACAAAATATTAACTCTGATTGGACAGGCGAGGGGGGATGATCATCACACCATGCTTACATTTCACTTATTTCTTTAAACCATTGTTTCAAAACTCCTGTCTTCAAACTTTATTCCCCCGCTTCCTTTCCCATACATCTTCAAACTTTATTAATACAAATGTTGCGATCTCTTGAATAAAGTTCCTTCATACAAACTCTTCACCCGCATGTTCTCAGGGCACATCTTCGCTGGCCTTGGACGCGTGACAAATCCTTAGTCATCTTTCGTACCTTCTCGCCAGGGTGGATGCGTTGCGCAACGTCAGTCTGCTCGACTCAGACAAATTTGACAGGCCCAAATACGCACTAATAATAAAGTCAAAAGGAAAAATGTTATTCTCAAAAATAAATGATTTCACTGTATACCACCAACCTCTACTCTAACCCACACCATTTATTATTTCCCTTTCTGCATTTGCGTTAGTATAAAACTTATTTTCTCATTTCAGCAAGCAGGCGCCATGTAAGCCTGGGCGGTGAACTACGCTACGCTCGCGGAGCTTGCGTAGTTTCAGTAACTTCGCGATTCGCGTAGAACGCGAAGTTACCGTGCACTACGCAATTTGCGGCGTAGCGTAGCTGTTTTTCTTCTTCGCGCGCTCAATATACGTTCTCGCGCGCGCGGTAACGACCTACCGTGATTCTGCGTTCGCCGACGCGACTTCCTATCCGTTCGCGGGCACCACAAGATTTGGAATCCGGCCGCACGATCCCGCGAGAGTGTGCGAACGTGAACACGTCATTCGGACGCGCGATCTGACTTCCGGCGGCAGTGTTGGTAAGATCGCGATCCCGAACACGAAGAAACTACAATCTGGCGAAGAATATCTCTCGAGCATCATAAAACCTTCTCGAAAATGATGGTTTTGCTCCAAAAACTCCTCAGATTGTGATTTGGCTGTAGTTTTTGTGCAAGGAGTCCTTTTTCTTTTTTTACTTTTTTTTCCAAGAGGAAGGAAGTGCCCCTGATTCTCAAACTTCCTGTTCCTGTCCAGCAGGCTCCTCCCAGTGCTTTGTCCATGTGCTGTTCACTTTCATTTGGATTTGGAGCTGGAAGGATCACTTTTTGTGTCTGTCTGCTGCACTCATTGGATTGGATTTGAGGACTCTTGGATTTGAGATTTTACAAGTAAGTTGGAGAATTGGTGTACTTGTTTGTTTGATTGGGGCTTGTTTGTACCTACATTTTTTGGGGGATTTCCATCGTTTTTAAAATTTATTGTTGTGGCCTGTAGTTTCGGCAGGGGCCTAGTTGTTTTTCTTTGATTGGAATTTCAGCCAGTAGGCCCAGACTAGAGCCAGAGGTACCCATGGGTGCATGTTTCTGTGGTGTCTGTTGAATTTAAACATCATGTAGGGCATGCATGGATGGCATTGGATTGAATTGGTAAATGTGGTTTTTGGAGTGTATTTAACTTTTTGGGTGTAATATATACCTTTGTTGGATGTGTGTGTGTGTGCTTGTTGTGTAACTTTCCAACCTTTCGTAGCCCTATGGATTTTCGTTTTTGCATTTTTGTATTAAAGCTGTGTTGTTTAGCACTGCAGGCCTCCTTTGTCTGGTCATATTATTATAGGCCTGCTTGAGTTCATTGTTTTCCATGGCCTGTTGTGACTGTGAGTGACCACGTGGCTTGGGGCCATTTTGTGGTGGTAGTTTAGTAGTGTGCTGCTTTTTCCATATAGGCCTGCATGTCTTTTCTTTGTTCCCCTTGGCTGATGCTTGTTGTGAACTTGTGGGTTTTGTTTTACAATTTTTTTCAACAGGAAGGAAGTTGCCCAGAGTCTCCAACTGCCTGGTCCTGTCCTTTGTCTTCACTTCTTGTTATTTTGGGTGGCCTGGCCATGTGGGTGGTGGCCATTTTGTAAAGCCAGGCATTGTGCTTTTGCCATAGGCCTGCATTGTCTGTCTTGTGTTCCTTTTCTTGTTGTTGTGGGTGGCCTGGCCATGTGGTGGCGGCCATTTTGTGGGACCAGTCACTGTGCTTTTGCCATAGGCCTCCAAGCTTGCGGCCTAGTCTGCCAGTAGGCCCGGAGGTAGTCATCCTCATGGGTGCATAAAAACTGTTTCTGTGTTGTCTGTTGAATTGTAACATAATTTAGGCCATGGATGGCATTGGATTGATTTGCAAAATGTGGGTTTTGGGGTGGTATTTCAGTTTTTGGGTGTTTGTTAAATAAATAGGCCTTTTCAGCCAGTAGGTAACCCTGGGCATTCAGCTTGCGGACTTTGGGCAACTCTGCACTGCGCAACAATACGGACTTACACTTTTTATCTTCTTTGCGCGCTCAATATACTTTTTCGCGTGCGCGATAACGACTTTTTGTGACGATCGCGACGCCGAACACGCAGAATTTACAATCTGGCGAAGAATATCTCTCGAGCATCATAAAACCTTCTCGAAAATGATGATTTAGTTCATTTTGCACAAAAAACTCCTCAGGTTGTCATTTTGTAGTTTGGTGAGCAAGGAGTCACTTTTTTTTTGTTTTACAATTTTTTTCACGAGGAAGGAAGTAGTTGGGTGGCCTGGCCATGTGGTGGCGGCCATTTTGTGGGACCAGCCACTGTGCTTTTGCCATAGGCCTCCAAGCTTGCGGCCTAGTCTGCCAGTAGGCCCAGAGGTAGTCATCATGGGTGCATAAAAACTGTTTCTGTGTTGTCTGTGGAATTTTGACATCATTTAGGCCATGGATGGCATTGAATTGAATTGCAAAATGTGGGTTTTTTGGAGGTCTATTTCACTTTTTGGGTGTGTTAAATAAATGCCTTTTTTGCGTGTGTAATTATAATTATGTGTTGTTGTAGTGGTTGTCTAACTTTCAAAAGTGTTTTTAGCCATGTGGATTTTAGTTTTTGCATTAAAGCTGTGTGTGTTTTATAAGGCATCCTTTGTCTGCCCATATATAGGCCTGCTTGAGTTCATTGTTTGCCGTGCCTTGTGCCTGTTAGTCACCATGTTGCTGGGGGCCATTTTGTGGTGGTAGTTAGTAGTGTGCTGTTTTTGCCACATAGGCCTGCGTGTCTTTCCATTGGTCCTCTTGTCTTACTGCTTCCAAATCCATCCCCATTGCCAGCTGCAGCTCCATGATGCTGCATACATCCCACGTGATGCACAAATTTAGGCCAAACATGCTCCACTACATTTTAGTTTTTGTTCTTTACTATTCTTATTCTTCCAGAGTGTACACACTAGCACTACACAGTAGCCAGGAAAGCCCTGGCCTTGTTGTCAAAGTCTCATAAATGGCTACACTGTGTGTTGTTGTTCACCGAGTTTCTAAAATTTAATAATTGAGGCCACCACACACTAAGTTCTATATTATTATATTTGTTTGATTTGTGCTATGTTTGACTGATGTTCTGGCTTTTTTGCTTTTAGGTGCACAAAGACTGAGGAGGAGGTGTGTCATCATTGCCCGTTGCACTGCCAGACAGACATCCTGCTGCTGTACACACAACACAACGTGACGTGTGACCTGACCAGACATCTCTGCAACTGAGTGCTGCTGACATCTGAAGAAGATGGGCCCAAAGAAAGCAGGTACCAGGTCCTCCAGTACCAAGAAAGTTGCTATTGAGAAGAAGGAACAGAAGAAGGAAGTGACACTTAAGTCTGGTGTGCCGCCCAATACCTTTTTTGGGGAAAAAAAAATTACGCCTGCAGCAGCGGTGTCCGGGGGGCAAGCTGGGGGCAGCACCTCCGCATCAACCAACCCAGGCCCAAGCACATGAGTGTGGAAGAGGTAGCCAGCCTAATGGTGGAAAGCAGTGATGCTGAGCATGAGATAAACTTATCGCTATCTCAAAGTAGTACCCAATCAATGCAGGAGGAAACACAGCAGATAAGTGGTCAACAACAACAGCCGCAGCCACCGCCCGCAATAGTAGTTGTTGTTCTTCCTGAAGTAGGGGCAGTTCAGGAAATTGAGCCTCATGCAGAGGTAGAAGAAGAAGCCACTCATTCAGAAGATCCATTGTCTTCCAAATCTCCAGCAAGGAAAAGGAGGGGTAGTCCATCAAGTTCTTCGCCAAGCCCCCCTTCTGATGATCTAGATGCCACTTGGAAGCCACAAACTGAGTCTGAGAGGGAGCCACGTTCCAAGACCAAGCTAGGGAAAAGCCTTACACTTATGGAGGTCGATGTAGAACAGCAGGATGATGATGATGAGCCAGTCATCACGAACATCACTCCCGGCCCGAGGAGATGGAGACCAACATTATTACCCTATCCAAAATCGCTGCGAGGGATGTAGCACGCATACCTCCACAGGTAACACCAATACGACCTACAGCTTCCATATTTGCATTACCAAAGGCCCGGCAGCGACCTACATCCAGCACAACCACCACCTCAGTAGGAGTAGGTAGTGGTACAGCAGCACAGAGTCAAATTCAACACACACCCTCCAGTTCATCCGGCATTGGAAGTGGCACCTCCAGCAGGAGGCCAAAGTTAAGCTCCCCAGTTTGGGACTTCTTTACGGTTAGCGAAAAGGAGGAGAACATTGCTATATGCTCCATTTGTAATACCTCTGTTAGTCGTGGTAAGCTTGGTACAAACTATGGTACCGGAGGCCAAATGACCCATCTGAAAAAACACCACTTGATCAGCTGGGAGGACCACCTTCACGGCATAAAAACTGCAACCATTGGTGTTGGTGGGGATAAAGGAGTAGAAGATCCGATCATGGTGGAAGAGGAAGGACAGGGAGACATTCTCTCTGGTAGTGGTACACAAGGTGTCCCTGACCCCAGCAGTGCAGTGTTAACGTCGCCCACATCTTCAGCAACATCTCAGTGGCACAAGAGTAAGAGTCAGCCTGAGACACCAAGGAGTACCAGGTCCGCAACCCAAAAAGTGCGTTGTTGAGCCTAAGAGAAAGGAAAACCATGCAGCCTACCATTATCAGCATGTTTGGGGGGAGGGGCAGTACGAACGCAACCACCCAATAGCATGTTTGTACAATGCGAAGCTGGCTAAAATGTTAGCACTGGACCTTCTCCCTTTTTCTTTTGTTGAAGGGGTGGGTTTTCTGGAATTTGTGTCAACCATCTGCCCAAAATGGCATGTTCCCAGCCGCTACTATTTTGCCAGAGTTGCTGTTCCAGCACTACATCACGACGTGCTGGAATTGCTTGGAAAAGCCTTGAAGCAGAGTGCTGTTCACAGTATCCACCTGACAACAGACATGTGGACCAGTTGCCAAGCCACAGATTACATGTGCATCACTGCACACTGGATCTCTTTTGCGGGGGTTAGAGAACAGATATCTGCTGGTGTTGACGCTGCTGAGATTTTTCATGCCACTCGCAAACATGCAACTGTAGCCATGTTTGCCATGGAGAAATCTCATACTGCTGCAAACATTTTGGAAGAGTTTAACACCAAGGTCTTTGAGTGGCTGCGCCCAAGAGGGCTTACGATTGGTTTTGTTGCCACGGACAACGGCAGTAATGTAGTTAAGGCCATGGGCAATGGTGGCTATTTCAGGGTCCTGTGTTTGGCACACTGCATTAACATTGTTGTTCAAGACTTTTTGAAAAATGAATCCAAAGTCAGCAACTTACTGGCCACCTGCAGAAGAATATGCACACATTTCAGCCATTCTTTTAAAGCCCGGAAGCAGCTGAGGGTCATTCAACGTGAGCATAAAATGCCAGTCAAAGCGCTCATCCAGGAGGTGCCAACACGTTGGAACTCAACTTATTACATGCTTGATCGTCTGTTTGAACTGTACATACCACTCAATGCTTATGTCATGCAAAGATTAGGGGAACCTACTGTGAGAGGCATGACCATTGAGATGGGTCAATGGGACCTCATTAAATGCCTTACTGAGATGCTACTTCCTTTTGAGATCTTCACACGTGAAGTCAGCAGGGAGGACTGTACTATGGGCCAAGCTATCCCATTGTTGCACATGCTAGAGCAACAGCTGAAGGAGGTGTCTGAAACATACGCAGGTGTGGATGACAAACAAGACGCATATCATTTGGCGGACCCCTTAGCCGCTCGCTTATCTGAAAATACAAGGATTCAAAATAACATTTTGTCACAACCACATTACATTAGTGCCACAATTTTGGATCCACGGTACAAAGTATTTCTGAACAGCAAGGCAGTAATTCCTTTTCGGAAGTGGATGTTGCCAACTACAAAACTTTGATAGCTAAGGAAGCCACTATTTTCGAAAACAAACGGCTGTTAATTACAGGCCCCCCACCCCAGGCCATAACAAGTACTACAGGGCATCCAGAGTCAAGTTCTACTTCGGAGCCTGAGGGCAGTGCGTTTGCCTGCCAGCAGTCACCTACACCAACAATAACATCAACAACAGCAAGAACAGGATCATCCACAGTACAATCTGCAACTGATTGGTTTCTACGGCAGGGGTATGGCAAGTCCAGTGCTGATGCAAAGGCAAAAGAGGCCGAGCACATCGGAGCACCCCAGAACATTGAGCGGACGGTCCAGGCCTATCTGGATGACCCAACAGAGGTCTTTATGGATTGAAACCCATTGGTGTATTGGTATGGGAAAAGAAGCCAATGGACAGTGCTCAGCAGGCTGGCGATAAAGTATCTGGCTTCCCCTGTCGCAAGTGTCTCTTCTGAGCGTGTTTTCAGTGCTGCTGGTGCCATTGTAACTTCGAAAAGGACCAGTCTCTCGCCCAAAAGGGTGGAGAGGTTAACCATGATCAAAATGAATCAGCACTTTATACCACCGGATTACAAAATACGTGAATCACAGCAGGAAGAGGAGAGCGACTTGGATGACGTAAATAGTGCGTTACAGGACCTACTTCTGTCCGAACCACCAGAGTTTGAGGACGAGCTCCTCTTCCCTGACAACTAGGCTTTCAAATTGTTACTTTCTTCCTTCCTTTATGTGTCTGTGTATCTGTCTTTCTGGTTCAAATCAAATCACAACAAATCCATCACCACCGTCTTCTCTTTTTATTTCCCTATTGGAGTTGCACGTCTGTGCATTTAACTGTCCACTCTTCAGAGTCCTGCTTCATATTCCTGTCTCGCCCTAGTACATTTCCATCAAGCCAGACATTGGAGTACAAGAAATGTTGCCTTTAACAGTCCCTCCATAAGAAGCGAAACGTGACTATAGCTATCCTCCGTTTTGTTTCCGAGCCGAAACTCATCAGTGTCCGAAGGCTACCGCCTCTGAAGGCATCCACAACTCTTCACTGTCAGAACTTGGGCAGGCATCCAAAAGTGAACTCATCACTGTCCGAAGGCTACAGCCTCGGCAGGCATCCAAAGCTCCTCACTGTCAGGACAGAAGGTACTTGGCAGAGAAAGACAAGACTCTTCGAAGAAACTTGCTGACATTTGTGCAAACTCAAATGACCAGCAATGAGCGCTACCCAGGCCGCGGCCCATCATCACAGTGCTGACCATGTGAAGCAACTTAAACTGTGACAAAGTGCCACAGATGAATAAGACAAAAACCGAAACAGCGACTAACACTCAAAATGAATGTGGACTGGAGTAATGATGAGGCCACTACCCCGTAAAAAAAAATCCACACACCTGTCAGAACTAGGCATCTGATGATCTGACAGCCAAAGAGAAGAGCAAGACAGGTAATGATGGAATGCATTGGATGCTTGCAGACTCTGAGCGATTGCTGTTGTTTGTTGTTGATGTTGTGCATGAAGTCGAACTCTACTCTACTAGTTAATCTACAAAGTGACTCAAGTGACAGTCAATGTTTCCCTTCTTGTTGTTTAATAACCAAATTGTACTCCTACTACTGCAGGTGCAGGCCAATATCTGTTGAAATTTTTTAATATGGAATATGGACTTAATCGGAGTCACTACAGACTGAGTTGGAGTTGGACAACACGTACCACACCATGATGATGACCATACTATCTTTGCACGCAGTCAGTCAGTTGGATCGGAGATGATTGAAGGAATAACTGCGTTTCACGAAGTGGCATAAGGTGAACATAAACACAACAATTCAACAAGAAAGTAAACACAGCAGACCTACATGTCCATGTAGTGGTGGAGTCGAGTGTAGTCATGACTGACAGCGGCGCATTGATTTTGTCACCTAATTTTGAAAATGCTAAGTTGCTGCATAAATGCCTTTTGTCTGGCTCTGTCAAAAATTAAGGTAAATGGAGGTTGGGTCATGGCCGGGCTGGTGCTGTGGTGGGCCTGTTCTGTCCTGTTGTTGTTGTAGCTTAATGCTGTAACCAGAATATACACGATATATCCAAGCCGCCTAAGTCTGAAAGTGTTCTCTCTTCTCTTCTTGGACTCCACTGTAATTGATGCTTTTTTTTATTCATTGATTTTTCAATACCCCTTTTGTTTTTCCATCTAGACGTTACAGGCCGGCCTTTACCCTGTGCTATACTGGGAGACACAACTCACATTTACCTTACCAATCCGCATCAGGAAGGCCACCAAGATTGATGTGCGGAGCGTCCATGGAAGATAGGACCAAGAGGAAGGACGAGATTCAACTCCACAATTTGACCAGGATAATACAGTAACTTTAGTATCATTCATCTTTTAATTAATTGGAATCATTTTTTCTCTTCAATCATTACGACTGTGTGTTGTGTGTTGTTGTTTGTTTGCTAATTGATCCCTACAACTATTTTTTAATTTTCTTTGCTATCTTTAAAAGTAAGCCCAGTACAACATGGAATTTGGGTCTCTGAGGGCATATTACAGGCAAGGCAAATTGCGTAGAATATACTGCTGCCCTGTACTGTCTAATTGTCTAGTAGGAGTTAGTAAGTACTACTCATTAACCATCAAGTTATCTTCATCATCATGCATGCATTTCCTTTTTCTCCCTTTATAGATTTTTTGGATAAGATCATGGTCGTCTGCCAAGATTGCGCTTTGCTTTTGTTGTCCATGCGTACTGTTTTTCTTTCTCCAACCTTTCCCCAAACCCCCCTTCCCATCCATTCATCAAACCCTAACCCTCTTCCCCCGGGCTGTGATTTATATTGAGGTGTGATGTGACTACATAAAATGTACACCAATTGATCACATGCTTACTGGGACAGATGTGGTGAAAGCAACACTAATTAAATTTCAAGGCAGGTGGAGGAGCTTCTTCTGCTTGCCCACCCATGCTCAGTCTATGTGCAAGCCGTCACCGGCTAATAGTACATCATAATTAATTGCCAGCATTGATTGGATTCATCATCAAACTCCTACCAGACAGCAGTAAAGGTTACAAATTACGATTGTGTTAAGTTAAGTGACTTACTCGACACAACTACAGTTTGTAACTTCTTGTACTAGAATGTCCCCGCCACCATTATGTTTTATTTGACTTTAGCAGTTGCAAATGCAATATTGTTTGTTTGGCAGTCTTCTTCTGTACTGTATTTTACTTCGTTCTACTACTCCTCCCACAGTCGCTTTCAGGCAAGTGACTGTCTCTTTTTATTTTTTTAGCAAATGCTGCTGCCAGTGTCTACTCTACTACTACCACCACAACCATGGCATCTTCTCCATTCTCTTGGGAAACCATGCAGCCATCGCTGTGCCGAACGTAATCATCATCAATCACAGGTAAGATAAGTTTGGTGGGAGGTATAATGGACTAGGAGGAGAGACTGACAGTACTAGTAGGACAAATAACTCAGTGAGGGGTACCGCATCTATCTGTTTGTGTTACATCATCAGCAGATTTTTAAATCAAACACTGGCTGCGGCCCTGCAGCAGCAAGGAAACCATGTGACGTTAATTCGTAAAACAGTAACCCCCCACAAAACATTAACATTGTATGTTTAAGTATAAATATAATTTATTACCCTAACAAAAATAAACTATCCCACACCTGACCCACCCCTCTCCCTAACCCCAACCAATGTCCAAAACGAAAAAAAGTCAAAAGAATGTCTAGAAACCCCAACGCCCAATTCCCACCCACCAACAAAAGGAATAAAAAAGGGGCAATGCAACAGGGTCCTATAGTTATATTCGGCGGGCTTTTAGGTGTTTGTCCACCAGAATTTTGACACGCTCCTCTAGTTGCTCCTCTAGCCGTGCCACCCGGAGGAGAATCTTGCGTCGAAATGCCCTGCAGTGGCATCCAGGGTGGGGGACAGCAGTGCTGGCTGCAAGAGAATTGCAGCGGCGGGCGGCTGCCAGACCTCGGCGCCGTACCACTGGAGGTCTGGCCTGGCTGGGGCCCGGGGCATCGGACGAGGCTGCAGCTGCTGCCGCCTCCTCCTCCTCCACCTGAGCCACCAGCCGCCGGTATTCCTCACAGATGGCCTCCAGTTTCCGGCGCCGGGCCCTGGCTGCCAACTTCTTCCGGGATGGTTTTTCTTGGGAAGGAGTACTATCTATATCAAGAAAGAAAAAGAATATTGTTGTAACCAGTACTCTTAGCAAAACAGTAACACGAAATTAATTCAACACATAATGGCACAGTAGCACTAGCAAGAAGCACAGTACATAACATTTCTGGTAATAATCTATCTATCCTCCCACTTCCTCGGCCTGTAACATTTGTGGGAGTTTCAGGCATTATACTAGCACTATGGACTCCAGTACACAGGACACCAGTCTTCTTCTTATCTCTAGTTTAGCGAAATGACATAACCTGGTTGTAGCCGGCATGCCAGCTCGGTCATCTATGCTTGCACCCAAGACAAACATACGAGTCATGACACAGACTCACGTTAGTTTGATTTACTACTGTCTGCAGGTGGGGAAGCTCGTATTTTTCTATTACGGGTGGCACTGGCCATACTCTCTCTGTTACATGAAGGGCAATTGGTCAATTTCACTTTGACAGTGCCCTGGCTACTACAAAAAGGCAGATTATATATCTGATCCAATGATCATTGCTTTTATATGGGATGACGACATAAGGTCAGTAGCGGTCGGTGGTGGGACTCGGGGAGTGCTGCCGGGCGGTGACGTGGGGAGGGGCAGGGTGGGGGTAGTAAACTATGGATTACGGCCAATTACAGGTAAATAAACATATAAATAAATTAAACTAATTTTGTTGCGCCCACTGCATCGATTTTGGCGGTGCAGTGCGCACAATGAAATTCGCTTTATTTATTTTTATGTTTACAGTAAAGTTACCTGTATTTGGCCGCGTAATACATTATTTACTACTACCCCCCACCCTGCCCCTCCCCACATCGGCTTTGCTACTCTGGGGCGGTTTCTTTTACATTCCCTTAAAACTAAAACTGTGCATCCAGTGACAGTCTCCACCTATGCTGTCTATGATGAATACATACAGGCATCCATCCATTCTAAGTAAATGTCAATCATTCTTCTTAATCTCTCCACAAACCTTACTTTGTTTCACCAACAACAACCCATGCGTCCACTCACTCCGTTGCTTGCCTTGGCTTAGAGTTTCACCCAAACACCGCTGATGATTCTTGCTATCCACAGTATCCACCCATACTGTGTCGCCCACCCAGGCAGGCATCCATTCTTCTTTCACCTTCCACACATCCTTCAACAACACATGCATCTGATTCCTATCAGCCACCTATCCATGCTTCCAACGTATCCTTCTCTGCCAGTCATCATATTAAATCTCGCCCGTCCTTCCTCCTTCCACCCTTCTATCCCTTTTTGTTCAACACATCCATCAAGGTCATCTGATCTGACTTTTAGTCTCCTCCATAAAACTTTCACAGCTGAGTTGGAGTCAGATAGAAGAGGCCATTGGTTAATCAAGTCACGCTGGTAATGCTATTGCTACTGCATTGCTAATGCTACGTAAAGGGTGTCTTCTCTTCTTCAACCGTTGTATAATGTTCACTACAACTTCATACCTAATAAGTCTCAACAACAGTACAGTGAGTGAAGTCAACACCCTTCCAGCTAGTGCAATGTCAATAAGTAATGAATATAACTTACCACCGCCCGCCACTGCTGCTGGCTCACCCCAAGTAGCTCCTGCAGGTGCCGCATCTCCTGCCCCCTCCGGAATGGTCGAATCGCTGCTGGCCCCGCCGGCACTGGTGGTCGCTACTATGCCTAGATAAAAACATGAAACATTTTTAGATGCCTGTACACCTCCCCCTATTTATTCTTTTTCACTAGCAAGATTGAAAAAAAAAGTTAATACATACATGATATTATACATCACATTCACTAGTCCAAATCGGGTACTAGAGTCAGTAGACACTAGTAGTGTTATGGTCCCTAGGGTCATTATTTATTATACTATACTCTACTCTTTGCAAAGTTAGCCTGAGCCATGCAACCATTTTTCGATTCATGTCTTTTGCGCATGTTACCTCGCAGCTTGTTGTGCAGTAACAGTAAGACGCCTTTTTGAGCCCACATGAGCACATACAGCTACTGTCTGAGCGTTGCGTAAAAGAGGTCGAAAAACAAGCCACTTTGTTATGGAGTTCGGTTAGTCCGTATTGCTTAGCCATAAGTAACATGTTACACTTTTTTGGCAGGACTGAGAAATGCTTGCATTGTACTATCTAACGTGCACCATTTTTCTCAGGCAGAAGATTCCCTTCTACGAACCAGAGATTTGCAGAGCTTATGAATGATGCATGTAACCAGTAATTCTACGTTCTACGGTGAGGAGTCTCCCAGAATTCGCACTGATCTTTTGTCTTCTATCATCATGCACTTGTTGTAACAATGTTTATTGTTTTAATCTTATGCATTTTGCTGTTGGAGCTGGCTGGAGTACACTGAATTTTATAGAACAACATACAGAGCTTGTTAGTTGAAAATAAACCTTTTGAACTTACACATAGACTCTGTGGTATTTGGTGTGGTGGTGGTGGTGGACTTACACGAGTGAGTGAGCGAAAGGGTGTTATGTTCTGGGTTGTGTAATCATTGGGTATCTTCGGGTGGGGGTTCGGGGACCTAATGAGACACTATAGCTAGTCGTTCAGGGGATTGTGGGTTCACTTCTGACTGAGGTGTGAGGAACGTCCAAGTTCCAAACTCCCATCACCAACATCCTATTTCCTTGTGCATAGTTCTGCATGGGGCTGTGCAGAATCCCCACATCAGTAGTAGTATGTACTATATCCTATCAAAAATAGTCAAATATCTGGTTGGGCATTTTGTTTGTGGTAATTGTCAAAGCCTCAAGATTAAGAAGCCTAGAAGAGGACAACCGAAAGGACTGGACTCAGTGGCTAGAGCTATTGGTCAATCTGAGTTTTATTCAAAACCGTACAATAAAGAGTGGCAATGCAAACTGGGCAAGCTTAGCGACAGACTAATAGTAGTAGTACAGACATTCATAGCAGAGGCAGTTAGAACTTAGAGGCAGGGATAACCAGAATTTAGAAACAGATAGTCAAGTCAAGATCAAAGAATCTTTTGTAAAAAATAGAATTAGGGAGTGGAACCAGAATTAATAGTTCCGAAAAAATAAGGTGCAGTTAAAGTTAGGGCAATATAATTGTTAATATTAACCACTGGAGAACTTACTGGGACCAGCAGCAGGGCCCTCGGTAGAGGAGCGGTCCTCTGGTGGTTGTCCCGCCGACTCGGACCCCGTCTTCTTGCCCCTGGGTGCTGCAGATCAGTGATCTTGTAAGATATAATAAAGAAAGACACAAACATTAATGATTGCTGTGAAACAAATAAATTATCTAAAAAACGCTCAAAAAACGTTTTAGGAAACAAAAATTGCAATAAAATTGACCTATCTAATCCGATCGACTACTGGCTTGCGGGATTCACGGACAGTCTACTTATTTGGGAACACTAATTCAGTGTTCCATTCTGATTGATTCAAATAAAATCCAGAACACTAACTAAGCCTAAGTACCACCTGACCTAGCCCACCTATTCCAGGCGGGCCAATTGTTCATTAAGTCTGCATTTCCATTTTTTTTAGCCCTCAAAAATGCATAGATGAGAAGGTGGACACATGCATAAATTGGTGCATAATGCATACACCAAATTGTTGGTTGGTTGCGTCTGATGTTCTGCCGCTGACTGACACTGCTAAGCTTACCACTCACTAAACAAACTACAAAAGGTTCTACTAAGGACTGGGGTAAGCAGCACTCAGTGACAGAAGATGCGTCACGCAGACCGCTCAAAAATTATCAACTAATAGTAACTAAACCTAGTATCAATCCATCCACCACTATTTGACAGGAGGACAAAGGAAGGACTAGAGTCTCTCTAGCAATAGCATTACCTAACTGAAGTTCTCTAAAGTAAACTCTTACATAATAATAAGGACAAGCGAGCGCAAAGTTGCAAACAAGTAAGAGTAGCGCCCAGCACCTGTGTCCTACAATCACAGAAGATTTTGAAACGTAATTTACCTGCAATGTAAGCAGCAGTATTCTTGTTATTTGTAAAAAATGTATACACAAATCACAATACTTATACTACTATATATATTAGCTACTCACCAAGCCCCACGTCCTCGACACCTAGCAGGTCCAACAGGTCCTGCTCCCGGTCGAGGATGTCTGACCATCGGTGTGCCAGCTGGTTATGGGTGCGCCGGACCCCTGAGCAGCCAAACACTGCCCGGCGCACCTTCGCCCACCGGCGGTGACACTCCTGGGTCGGGTACCCGGAGCCTGGCCTGCCGCCTGCTGCCAAGGTCAAGGGGAGGTGGCGCTGAACTAAAAAGCTGGCGGGCTTGCACCCCTGCAGGGCGCAGTCTGCCGCAAGGCAGGCGGCTCTTGGGCGCACGCGCCTTGCCCTTCGAGCCGTTGCTGCTGCTGCTACCCTTCGCCATGGTTCTGGGGTGGGAGGAGGCGGAAAAGAAAAGTTAGAAGGGAAAAATAAAGTTAGGGGAAGAAGCAGGAGCTTAAAGAAGAAAGTTATATAAAACAGTCGAAAAGTAAAAAAAACACAGTAAAAAGTTGAAAAAAATGCAAAATATAGACTTAGGCAGAGAGAGAGATAGATAAGAAATAAAGAAAAATTGAAAAACAGTGTAAAAAACTAAGGATTGCAAAGATTGAGGGAGGATAGAAAAGCAGGCCCAGAACCATAGCATAGAGTTAAAAACAAGATGGCCGCGCCCATCGCGACTGCGTGGGTAAGTTTGCGCGATATTTCTCCCCGAGCACGCAAAAAACGTCGCGAACACGTACAACGCGTTCCCGAACATGGAATGCGCATCGCAAGCATGCTATACGCGACCCGGAACAGGAAATAAGGGATCGCGAACGGGCGGGACAAGTGAAAAACAAAATGGCCGCGCCCATAGGCGACCGCATGGGTAAGTTCGTGCCCCCGAGCACGCAAACAGCGTCCCGAACACGCACAACGCGTTCCCGAAGAAGAAAAACGCATCGCGAACGGGCGCGATAAGCAGCTACCCACGCTCGCGTAGCTACGCGTAGCTCGCGTAGCGCTCCGACGTCTTCACGTAGCTTCGCGTAGCACGACTACGCGAACTACGCCCAGGGTTAGCGCCATGCATGTGAGTTTACAAGCGGCCATTTTATGGTTCTTTGCGCAGGCGCCAGAATTTCCCTCCAAGCGTTAGTACGTCATAGTACGTAGATGCAGTAGACGCATGCGCAGTAAAGTTCCCGTGTTAGAATGCATCTTAGTCCTTCGTTCATGTTATTGCAGTTAGTAAACACATAGGCAAGCTTCATTTTCTCCCGCGTGTAAAGGAAATGCGTATTATTAATCACAAAACACGTTGTTAATAATTCGTTAGTGAGTTAAACGAGAGGATTGCTTCCGAGCAAGTCTCTTTTACGAGTCCTTGCTCCATCAGTCCCACAGGGCAAATTACGATGTGACCGCCACCATGGCAGTCACATTGCCCATGTTTTGTATTGCGGTGGGTGCTGCGCTCTGCAGCACCCGCAACAAGACAAAACAGACACTCCACACATATCCCTGCACTACTTGGCAGGCACCATGCGGTGCCTATCACATGGTGTAGGGATATGTAAGGGGGCACCATAGGTTCCCCCCAGTGCCTTTGTCCCTGGCCCAGGGTTTAGGGGGGCTCGCTACGGGCCCCTAAATCTTTTTCGGCCTGCCTTTTTGTGCCGCAGAACAACCGGCAGAAAGGTATATTGTAATCATGTCAGGACCACGGCAGTCAGAGTTTCCGACCGCCACCCGTCCAGATCCGTGTTCCGATGGAGGGGAGACAACCACCGACAGCCTGTCGGTGGCGATCTCCCTTCCATCGTAATCAGGTCCTTAGTGCTTACCCAGATTTTTAACAAAGCAGGACATCCACAAATGTGGCAGGGCTGGAGCTCCTCTGATTTATGACAGTGCTTCCGCTCCCCCAAAATGTAAATAATGTCCAAAGTTGCCTCATTGTGTGAACCCCTCTTAAGCCAAGATTGCCAGTAATTATAAGTGCCCCAAACTTGCACTTAATACATGAACATAAAATAACACATTCAAACAACTGCCCAAAAATCTTAGATAAAGAGCATTTCAATCCGCTGCAATCAAGCAGGCCAAATGCAGGAAATTATGTGAATTTGGTTGGGGTTTCACCAGTCCTCAGAACCTTCCATGAATCCAAGATTTATTAAAGGATAAATTGGTTGTGATCAGTTCGTAGCTGTACCTCTATTGTTGGATCAGCTATTACCTCAGCTGCTCAAATTACTTCTGTTGGCTTTCCAGCCTACTCGACGGGCATGTTTATAAAACTGTAATTGTTATCGACTCTATAGACCCAAGGCCTACTCAGTCTGGAACATCATTCAATCTCACAGGTCTCCATTAATGTGAAGAGAAGAGGCATTCCGCTAGCTCTTGGTTTACAAAAAACTATTGTGGCAGAGCTGCACTCTCAAGTAAAACCAATTATGATGCCCCTGTGCGCACGGAAAAGGTCTGCCTCGTCCTCTTTCAAAATCCAATTAAATCATCTTCTACTACACTATTGCAACATTTGGCTGTCATAAGGATCTTGCTTTTCCTGTTAATTGTTCCTTCTCTCTCTGTTGTAATTAATTTTTTTGTGGGTAATTACAATCGGGTAAGTTTATCATTTCATAATGCCAAGGCACAAAAATCCACATTTTACCGAGGGCAGAATTGCCAGTCATGGTGGATGAAATCATAAGAGTAGAGCCGCAATTGTTTGGAGACAAAGTCCAAAATACACCCCTATATCATAAAAGGAAAATGTGGTCTAGAATAGTTGACAGACTGTATGCTGTAGCAAACAACCTGTGCACACAAGAGGAAATTAGGAAGAGGTGGAATGACCTGCGGGGAGAGTGCGTACCCTGGCCTCCAAGCATCACTGGAGACCAGGAGGAATGGTGGTGGTTCTCTCAGCCCCCCTTACAACTATATCCCTGGGAGGAGAAGATCTTGCAGATCCTACATCCTGAAGGCTTGACAGGAGTTCTGTCAGTCGTAAGTCTGAGTCCACTACCCCCCACCCTGCCCCTCCCCCGCCCGCCGCCCCGCACCACTCCTTCGGCGAGCCGCCACTGATTACACATAATTATCCTAATATTTTGGACCATCGGCTGCTTAAAAAAATAGCTCTCACACCAACTTTTTCTCTATTATTATCACACTCCTCTCTTTTACTCTAAGCTTTTCTAACTGAAGGTGAAATGCTCTGCTCTTCTCCCACTCTTTTTCCCCTGCACACCAACCCCTCCTGGTCACTACCCACCCTCGCCTCCTCCCTCTCCATTACACCCTTCCCACGAGACAGGGAACCCCCCCACCTTCCCATCTTGCTCATCCCCTCCACCAAGGGGTGCCATGTAATAGCAGCTAGTGCCCACCCATCCATAACTCCCCTCCCCCAGTGCAGACAAGCCATATCCTTCATTGAGTCACTTCCATACACCTTTAAACTGATTGATTTTAAGAAGGCATGCGCTTCTTCCACTGACACAAACTGAATTGACGTTTCCAAAGAACTTTTAATTTAGCAGATTGAACCACACAAGTCTGACCTCCAAGGAGCTTAAATTCATGAATCAACCCTTGACAGGTCTTTCGGTGCTGTGCCTTGGCCACTGACAAATCAGAATTTTTTTTACAATAGCATTCTCAAAGACATTCAAACGTTTTTGATGAATTGCTCTATTCAATATTTGGGTTGTATAATGGAACCACGCATGTGTTTACCACGCATGCCGGTTCCACGAAGGCTAAACAACGAAATTCTTAATCACGAATATGCTTTACCACGCATGCCTTTAAAAGAAATCATTCGTTGTTAAGGCATATTTGGTAAATACATATCCGTTGTTAAGAATTCACAGGTAAACCTTATCCCCCCAACCCCTGCCCCTTGCCTGAGTTCCTAAACTACCCCACTCCCCCCAGCCCTAGTAACTTTTTCACCCCGCCCTCCCCATTTCCCTAAAAACTACCCTCTAAGCCCTAAAATTTACCCTGCCACCCTAAGTCCTAAGTTGTATCACAATCCGTGCCCCCGCCCTGAACCCTAAAATGGCCCCCAAGCCCTGAAAACTCAACTACCCCCTAAGCCCTAAAAATGACCCCACCCTGAACCCTAAAACTACCCCCTAAGCCCTGAAAACTACCCCGAACCCCCACCCCCAAAACTACCCCTACCCACCCCAGCCCAGAAAACTACCCCGACCCACTCTCAGCCCACAAAACAACCCCAACCCCCCCAATCCCACTTACCGTACCACGATCTCTTCCTGCTTCTGTCCATCTGCAAGCCCTACCGCGCATATGCCTTAACCACGCACATGTGTGGTTAAGGCATATGCGCGGTAGGGTTTGCGTAGTTCAGCCTTCGTTGTAAAGGCTGATCATTGTTCAGCCTTTGTGGTAAAGTCTGTTTCCCCAATATTTGTTCTTTGATGCAGAAGTCTGAGACATTTACTAAAATTGTTTGGGGATATTTGGCATCCGCAGCTCGCTGAGCTGGAACTCTATGAGAAATATACTTCTTAATCAATGAATTCATTAGTTGTGGAACAGTCTGGCTATCCCCCGGAATCTCAGATTTGAGCGCTGCATGGACCGGTATTTTGGCATGTGATGCCTCCCAGGGACTCCTCACGACCAGAGCCTCACCTACCGCTAACCTCAGGCCAGCCACACGCTTGCTTGAATCTTTCATCCGTCAAGCTGCCAAGCCGCTTGAAGCCTATCCGTTGAGTACACCACAAAGTCCCCACTTTATGGCATACTGAGCAGCAGCATCTGGATCCTGGTCTCGAGGTCTCCACAGTTTTTTTCCTGATTTCTGATTCTGGAGCAGGGTAATGGTCAACAACTACCAGAGCTCGACACCACAACCGCCATCGCCATCTCCGACCCAAGTAGCGTGTGACGTCAGACGGCACGGGGGAGCTACAATGGGTGAGTGTCAGCAGCAGACCATGAGGGCTCTGCCTGCTTCCCTGTTCACTTTATGAATTATTGGTTCTATCCTCAATCATAGGAGGTGGCTTTAATTATATTTAAGATATCAGAATGACTACATCAAAGATTCTAAGAAACAGTTAAAACCCAAAACAATGAAACTGATAAATATTATGAAACAAGACCTGGTCTTAATAGATCCATGGTGCTCAGACCACCCAGGTTTCTCTCAATTTCCCTGCTACTCTTCTAGGTTTCAGACTGCCTCGCAGCTAGACTTATTTCTAGTTGGTAAGTGGTTGGAAAGATGGGGGACTGACATAATAACCAATTATTTCTCTGATCATTCCTTAGTCTCACTGATAATTAAGATAGAAGTTCCTGGGAGAAAAGATAGGTGTCGATGGAAGTTTGATAAAGCCTTACTGGAAGACTTAGTATGGACCGAAGAAATGAAGTTGTTTATTTGGAATTTCTTTGAAATTAATGAGAACTCTGCCCCAATATTTTCGGTCTGGGATGCTTTTAAAGCTGCTTTCCCGGGCCAGGTTATCTCCTATAAGGCAAGGATAAATAAACAGCGGATGCAAAAAATAGAGATCTTGCAGTCAGTCGTAGACAGGATTAGGCCTGAGCTAAACTCAGGGTCGACCGGGCCTCAAACAGCTATGCTGCAACAGGAATTGGGTAGGGCCAATGAGCAATTAAACAACATTTTCATATTGGAAGATATTGCAGGGAATAAGGCTTAAACACAAAAGCTTTAAGAAGACAGACAGTATATAGGTAGATATTTGGCTGCGACCACTAATGCCCAAAATAGTAAGCAAGCAATTATATAGGTGAGAGACCAAAATACAGGAACTATAGAGGACAATAAGGAGCAGATTGCTAAGGTATTCCTCAATCAGTTGAAAAGTATTGATGAGGAAGTGCACGGTATAGATCCACACATTCTGGTGCAGTATTTTGGGGCCTTCCAGCTAACACTCATTACTGATTATCGCAGTAATTCACGCATTAAACAAATTCAGCTTTTCGAAGTGGCCGATGCCTTTAAAAATATGGCTAACGCAAAGGCGTCAGGAAGTGATGGTATCTCCACAGAGGTTTACAAGACCTTTCAAGCTGGGCGCCTCCTGTTTATAACAAAGCTTTTCAGCCAGATTAAGAGAGGGATTCCTATATCTAAAAACTTTAACAAATCATAGAAGTAAGCTTTCTAAAGAATGATAAGGACCCAGGAGAATCTAATGCGTATCACCCTATTAGTCTATTAAACACGGATTATAAATTATTCATGAAAATTAGGGCATCTAGGATGGTTCTGTGTGCTCAACAGGTGGCCCATATAGATCAAACTGGATTTTTACCACAGAGATTAATAACTGCCAACACTTATTTTTTTATGCAAGTCATTGTTTACCTGTCAGTCAAAAAGGACAAGGCTGCTATACTTATGTTAGATACTAAAAAGCCTTTGACTTTGTTGACTGGCAGGCTTTGTTTTTAATTTTAGAAAGATTTGGGTCCCCTCCAATATATTGAAATGTTGAGGGAGCTCTATAATGGATAAGAGGCCAAAATTATTATTCTTATAAATAGAGAAGAGGCGGGAGTGGCACAGATCAAGCGGGGCACTAGGCAGGGTTGCCCACTGTCCCTTCTCTTGTTTTCTCTGTTTATTGAACCTCTTGCAATTAAAAGTCACATTAATTCCCAGGTTTGCCCCCTAAAAGTGGAATGCCCTAGATAAAACTATTTGTGGACGATATAATTTTATATGTGAAAGCAGAACGCTTAAATATTCAGAATGCATTGGATGAAATACAGGCTTTTACATGGATAGGAGGATACAGAGTAAAGCAAGCCAAGACAGAAATACTGATATTTAATTCAACCATATCACAGCTTCCGCTTTCTTTACAATCCATAATATCTTCACCTATTAGAAATCTTGGAATATTTGTTACAAATGATTATGATCAATTATTTCCACTTAATTATGGGAATGCTCTCAAAAAAGTTAAAAATATATTAATTTGATGGGCCCTGTTCCCTCTGTCATTAGTAGGACGGGTATCATTGATTAAAGTGTCTATTTTACCTTATTTTTATTTTTCGTTTCTCAATCTTCCTCTTAAAATGTCTTATACATATTTTGAAGAGATGGATGGGATTATTTGAAAGTTCATTTGGGCTAATAAGCAACCAAGAGTTAAACTGTCTGTACTCCAATTAGATACAAAAAGGGGGTTTAGCACTTTCACATTTCATGACATATTATCAGGTATCATTGGTTAATCTGATAATCCAGCTAGTCACAACATCTTCAAAATACGATAAATTTATATATAACTTAATGTTAATGGAAAGTGCAATTTAACGACCTGTTCTATTATGATTTCCAAAGTTACCTAAAAAAATGAGAGATAAGATGTTATTGGCTTTCTTATCTCGTATACATTTTTTAAAGCTCGAATACAAGAGTGCAAGATTTGGGGCCTACAGTTTCCCGAGGTGTTTTAAATTCATGGAGAGATCTTAGTTTTGAGCAACTGGGTGATTTTTACAATCACACAAGACTGATTACTTGGGATTCGATTGAACAGCAATTTGGCAGGCAGAATGCAGCCCTTTGCTTAAGTTTTAACCAACTAACTTGTATTTTAAGGAATAAGTATAGGTTGTTGAGTGATTCTGCGAGGACAATAATTTTGCAAATGCAAGAGAACAAATTTCTTGGAGTGGGTAACTGGTATCGCCTCCTCCATCAGACGATTGATCAGAAAGTGATAGATGGATTTCTAGTAAAAGTGGAGGAAGAAACAAGATGTAGATTGAATGTTTAGAATACGTTTGATGCTATTGAGAATTGTAAATCTAATGCCATGACATTTGCTTATGATAGCTTAAATAGGCTGGATGGATTTTAGATTAATAGATACATAGCAATGTTTAAGATGTATAATATTTTTTTTAATTATGGTATGGTATTTTGTATTCTATGCTTCCATTTTCCTATGCAGAAAAAGATCATGTTTGACCTACTTAATCCATGCACTTCATTTTCTTGAAAGCTGCTATGAAGAATTCTAAAAATGCACTAAGTATTGACTGGTTAGGAGGGGACTTCTATCTAGACTACCAGCAAGAGAGGATGGCAAGACCTCTACCACCACCAGCTAGAGACCCCAAACCTAATTTCATCCAGTGTGGGACTACCATTCACTCTGTGGACTATTTCTGGACACATTTACCTTTCTGCTGCCACTTGTATTTGGGACTTTAGATTTCAAACACTTTTGGCTCTTCAAGAATGGTTTCATCACCATGACTGACTTTTTAAAATTTTTGGTTTCCTTGTGTCATTTTATCCTGTTTTAGTTCATTAGATTTTGTTTAATAAAATCACAACTCAAGACTGATGTAGCATTTTTCAAGTCGATTATTTCTTTTGTTTCCTTCCATCATAAATTATAATGTCAAAAAACGAGTGATTGTGTAATCATAAATGAATTGCAAATGTTTCTCTCAAGTTCACAACAATGACAGCAACATACAAATACCTATAACTCCTCAGCTAGTACTTTTTTTACATTTGTTAAAGATTTGTCTGTCAACATGTTTACAAACATGACAATCCATACATAACACAAATACTCAGTGCCCTTTTCACATTGCCAATTCCAGGCCTTGCCAACATGGAAGAAGGGGATAGAACAAAAACAACCAGATTCAATAGGCAAATCATTAATAATTTATGTCATCAGCTGGAGCTAGATCATCTGGCTCACATAAGGTTGTTGAGTGATTCTGCGAGGACAATAATTTTGCAAATGCAAGAGAACAAATTTCTTGGAGTGGGTAACTGGTATCGCCTCCTCCATCAGACGATTGATCAGAAAGTGATAGATGGATTTCTAGTAAAAGTGGAGGAAGAAACAAGATGTAGATTGAATGTTTAGAATACGTTTGATGCTATTGAGAATTGTAAATCTAATGCCATGACATTTGCTTATGATAGCTTAAATAGGCTTGGTGGATTTTAGATTAATAGATACATAGCAATGTTTAAGATGTATAATATTTTTTTTAATTATGGTATGGTATTTTGTATTCTATGCTTCCATTTTCCTATGCAGAAAAAGATCATGTTTGACCTACTTAATCCATGCACTTCATTTTCTTGAAAACTGCTATGAAGAATTCTAAAAATGCACTAAGTATTGACTGGTTAGGAGGGGACTTCTATCTAGACTACCAGCAAGAGAGGATGGCAAGACCTCTACCACCACCAGCTAGAGACCCCAAACCTAATTTCATCCAGTGTGGGACTACCATTCACTCTGTGGACTATTTATAGACACATTTACCTTTCTGCTGCCACTTGTATTTGGGACTTTAGATTTCAAACACTTTTGGCTCTTCAAGAATGGTTTCATCACCATGACTGACTTTTTTAAATTTTTGGTTTCCTTGTGTCATTTTCATCCTGTTTTAGTTCATTAGATTTTGTTTAATAAAATCACAACTCAAGACTGATGTAGCATTTTTCAAGTCGATTATTTCATTTGTTTCCTTCCATCATAAATTATAATGTCAAAAAACAAATGATTGTGTAATCATAAATGAATTGCAAATGTTTCTCTCAAGTTCACAACAATGACAGCAACATACAAATACCTATAACTCCTCAGCTAGTACTTTTTTTACATTTGTTAAAGATTTGTCTGTCAACATGTTTACAAACATGACAATCCATACATAACACAAATACTCAGTGCCCTTTTCACATTGCCAATTCCAGGCCTTGCCAACATGGAAGAAGGGGATAGAACAAAAACAACCAGATTCAATAGGCAAATCATTAATAATTTATGTCATCAGCTGGAACTAGATCATCTGGCTCACATAAGGTTGTTGAGTGATTCTGCGAGGACAATAATTTTGCAAATGCAAGAGAACAAATTTCTTGGAGTGGGTAACTGGTATCGCCTCCTCCATCAGACGATTAATCAGAAAGTGATAGATGGATTTCTAGTAAAAGTGGAGGAAGAAACAAGATGTAGATTGAATGTTTAGAATACGTTTGATGCTATTGAGAATTGTAAATCTAATGCCATGACATTTGCTTATGATAGCTTAAATAGGCTGGATGGATTTTAGATTAATAGATACATAGCAATGTTTAAGATGTATAATATTTTTTTAATTATGGTATGGTATTTTGTATTCTATGCTTCCATTTTCCTATGCAGAAAAAGATCATGTTTGACCTACTTAATCCATGCACTTCATTTTCTTGAAAGCTGCTATGAAGAATTCTAAAAATGCACTAAGTATTGACTGGTTAGGAGGGGACTTCTATCTAGACTACCAGCAAGAGAGGATGGCAAGACCTCTACCACCACCAGCTAGAGACCCCAAACCTAATTTCATCCAGTGTGGGACTACCATTCACTCTGTGGACTATTTCTGGACACATTTACCTTTCTGCTGCCACTTGTATTTGGGACTTTAGATTTCAAACACTTTTGGCTCTTCAAGAATGGTTTCATCACCATGACTGACTTTTTAAATTTTTGGTTTCCTTGTGTCATTTTCATCCTGTTTTAGTTCATTAGATTTTGTTTAATAAAATCACAACTCAAGACTGATGTAGCATTTTTCAAGTCGATTATTTCATTTGTTTCCTTCCATCATAAATTATAATGTCAAAAAACAAATGATTGTGTAATCATAAATGAATTGCAAATGTTTCTCTCAAGTTCACAACAATGACAGCAACATACAAATACCTATAACTCCTCAGCTAGTACTTTTTTTTACATTTGTTAAAGATTTGTCTGTCAACATGTTTACAAACATGACAATCCATACATAACACAAATACTCAGTGCCCTTTTCACATTGCCAATTCCAGGCCTTGCCAACATGGAAGAAGGGGATAGAACAAAAACAACCAGATTCAATAGGCAAATCATTAATAATTTATGTCATCAGCTGGAGCTAGATCATCTGGCTCACATAAGGAGCCCTCTGTCAGAAATATAAGATGCACTCCCTTATAAATGTTATCCATTTTCTCCTCGTCATCCGTAGGTGCGTGCCCACTGGAAAAAGTGCCTTGCCCTGGTAACACCTCGATAATCACGTGTTAATGTGGGGCGATTATTCACCCCACCTCTAGTCGCACTGCCAACATGCTTGCGCCCTTTCTGCGCCTGCTAATTGTTAACAGTTTGCTCAATTTTTTTCTTTTTGTACTCCATTTTTTAAAAAACTACTATCGTAATCGATTACAATTCAATCCACACGAAGGAATATTATGCCATTTTCAAAGTTTCTCATGTTAATGTTGTGTCCCTCATAAGGAGCCCCACATCATGAACACAAATAATCAGTTCGCAGAGTT
The DNA here is from genome assembly GCA_963921515.1 of Calotriton arnoldi. Lineage (NCBI taxonomy): Eukaryota > Metazoa > Chordata > Amphibia > Caudata > Salamandridae > Calotriton > Calotriton arnoldi. The sequence goes on from CAWUFW010017967.1 coordinate 67,017, forward strand.
TTCAGAGTTTTCTGCACTTCGCGCTCCACAGAGCTCACGGAGTGCGGATAACTCTGCTCCACGTAGTGCAGCAGAGTTTTTTTATCTGCTTGCGCTCGCCAACGGTAAGTTTGTCGAGCGTGAGCTGCAGCTCGGTAGAATTTCTACTCGAGCTGCAGGAAGATCAGTGGGAACAGCAGTTCGCACTGCACTCCGCCACTTGCGGAACTCCGCTGAGTTTTTTTGTCACTTCCGCAAAATCCGCCCAGGCATGGCCAACACACAACAGAGAATGAGTGCAATGCACTCTTCAAAACTTCCATAAAATCACTGTGAAAGTTGTCTTGCTAAAAGATCACACCAAACGTCTGTGTCTATCTTTCCCAGGATCAATCCATGGTCCCTTTGTACTTTGAAACAGCACCATATAACTGCAAATGTCACAACTCAAAATGTCGAAATGAAGATGACATGCTGAAGATACCTAAACAGATTAAAACAAAATGATGAGTAATGAAACATAACATAAGTTACTCATTACAAAGTAATCTTTTTGAGGACAGAAAAGTCAATGTGTTAAAACTTTGATCAACAAAGACATGTGACCTGGATTTTCCCTGAACTTGCCCTTCCTAAAAATGTCCAGCACATACTTTTTACTCATTACATCAATAGTTGTGAAGAAGTTGTCAATGACATCCTGACGTAAGCTAACTCCTTTCTCATCAACACTATCATCTTGATTTGGCATTTCAGGATCCTCACCCGGTGGCTCTTCATGGTTTCCATCCTCTGCAATGTACGGGATGTTCCATCGCAGGGCTGTTGTGCAGCATGCAACAGGGCATGGTGATTTGGCCCACCTTATTGGTTGAGTAACGGAGGGCTCCACCAGTCTTGTCCAGACAGTGAAATCTGGCCTTTATGGGCCCAAATGCCGCCTCCACTGGCCTCTGTGTTCTTCTATGGGCGTCATTGAAGCGGACTTCCCCATGCGTTGTTAAATTCTTCTGCAATGCCAACTACCATGGCCCGCTAGGATAAGCTGAGTCTCCTAAATGGAAAAAAAGAGAAGAGCCAAGATATGTATGCCATTTCAGAAGATTCACCTTGAAATTACCCAAACCATATTATATCATATTGTACTTACCAACAAGCCAGGCCCTCTCATGTCCAAGTTGTGACATTTGGAGGGTATGCTGCTGTTCCTATGTACAAAGGAATCATAGGCAAATCTGGGGAAACGCACACAGACGCTTGTGATGTACAAATCAGCTAAGCAGACAACTTGCACATTAATTGAATGGAAGTGCTTCCGACCGGTAGACTTATTCCCTGGTGTGTGGTGGCACTAAGGCAATGTGCGTGCCATCAATTGCTCCAACCACACATGGTAGTTGGCTCAAACCATAGAAATCACCCTTCACATTCTGAAAATCCTCATGTCGTGGAACCTGAATGAAGCTGTTGATGTGTCTCATCATTAATGAAAGAACTTCTTGTAGCACACCGTTGAAAGTTGGTTGTGACATTCCACCAGATATTGTCAGAGTGTATTGGAATGATCCTGTGGCCATAAAATTAAGTACTGCCATGAGTTTGACAATTGGTGTAATAGATGTGGGATTTCTGTTGGGAGACAAAAGATCTGGTTCCAGCTGATGACAGTATAGTTTGCCAATTCAATCTGAACTTTTTGAAAGTATCCTGTTTTTCCATGATGGCAAGGTCTGGAAAAGGGCGGTACACTTGAGGCTGTTGTCTCCTCACCCTCCCAGGGTTCAAATGTCTGCATTGGAAAAAATGTGAATATATTTAAACATTTTCCACAGATTTATTTTTGATTATTTATACAAATGTCATGTTGTGCTAAAAATATACATGGTTTCACAACATATTTTAATCTAACATTTGTTTTTGTCGTTTTTACTTCACAAATGTCATCTTTTAGCTGTCAATATTTTAAATATGAAAGAATGTGCACATAAGCCATTTCTAATGTATGATTTGCACATTCTTTTATTATATTATTTCATCCAAAATACCGTCAATGGAGGTGTAAACAATACCACACAACTATCGCACTTAACCACAGTAATGCACTACATATAAATGTTTTTTTTAAATACGAGTGTACTTCGACATTTGAATATGTAAACAAACTAGCCACCATTTAGAGAGATGTTGATGCACTTAACAGTCACAACCACCCTATTTGACCTTATAAAATGGCGGGTGCCTGACCTCGCCATCAGGATATTTGCAATCAGATGTCCGCGGCAGAAGTTGACCTCGTAGTGGGTGTTCAACTCTACGGCATACACAGCTATAGATAGACTAACATGTGTGAAAGCAATGTACGAAGGCCAATGACTGTATCCGTCTCCGCTGACAATTGTGTACATTGCATACGTGTATGCGGCGGTTAAAAAAAAGCTCACTTGCCTCCTAGCACTGCAGCCATCAAGGCCTCCTCCACTTTTGCTGCTGTTTGTGACCTCTGGCAGCAATAATGCCAGGTTGATCAGGTGACAGAGCCCCTGCCTTCTCGCCAGAGGAGCAGGAGTTGCTGGCAAAGGAGGTCATGTCCCTGTATATCCAGCTCTGTGGCTCACCAGAGGAACAGGTACATGTTTGAAATGTATATGTGAATCTGTATAACTGTTTTTTTTCCATTAACATAGGCTACAATGTCCCTTTGAGTTCCTCAGTGAAGTGTAGTGATTTATGTGAAGTGTCATATATCTTGTTCCTTGCATAGGACAATGATGTTGGGAATTTTTGAGCACTTTACAATTTTAAAAAACAACAACATTAGTATGTTATGTGTGTTTAAAGCCCTAGATTCTATTTGGTGTGTATGTAGAGATATAGCTATGTATATTTTTGAATTACATGTGAAATGTAGAAATCTCACATCATGTAAATTAGAAAACATGTTATATTGTCTTTACAACTGTACAAATATATCTTTCCTATACAAACCAAATGAAAATGATGTTTGCTGTGTGTATCGTCCCACAAATCACTCAGCCTAGATCAGGGGTCTTCAATCAGTTGTTTGGGAGCTACCAATAGCTCACAGACCCATTCAGAGTGGCACACAGCCTGAGGTCAGTTAATAGATGGGCTAAAGGTCATTTTATCATAAAAAAGCTAAGGGAAGACTGTGTTCGCTTGCCATCATGATCATCAGACTGCAGATAGCAGGGCCTGACAATGAGCAGTGCTCAGTCAGAATCATGGTCCCGGCTGGGGCTGAGTCACAGCGGCAAACAACTGAAGCACTGAGGTATGTATATCTGTCATAAAAATATTTCCTTGTCAACTCAAATTTGGAGGTGTGAGAAAAAATATGCCGCTAGATGCTTTTAAATGGACAATTGAAATGGAGAGCTACCTTACTTCTTGAGCCAACACTTTATTTCATTTTACTTCCATTTCATAGTGTTTCATTTCCAAACTGCAGGTCCCTTAATTCCATTGACCAGTATTATCTGTGCCATAAGTATTTATGCACGATACAGCCCTTTTTTACATGTGAGAATTTTAAAGTGCAGAATAATGTTCCATGATACGGAGTGTTTGGTAGAATATTTCTCTCACTTTTAAATTCCCCCTATTCAAAAGGACATACAATTGTATGTTTGTTTCAGCCATTTAACGGTGCTACATATGGCGAAAGGTGTGTCCTGTGGTACAAGTACATACCACACAGACTCTGTCACCCATTCAATTATATTCCATTCATACAGACACATGTTCATACATCCCCAAAGAGCACACTCTCACTGACACACATGGTAGCCCTTTTATAGTGCCCTTAGTCATAGTACGTAGTTCAAACCACAGTATCGATCTCTATGGACTTCAGGAATCAAGTCAAAGAAGCTGGCCGTGAGGGTGTCTGGTAAGAATGCGCAAGTTGTTTAGCCTTCAGTAGTCCACAATGTTTTGCACTGATCTGAAGTAGCTCACATTACAGAAAATGTAGGGGCATCCTGGGCTAGATGATATAACTGGCCTGTATTAGTGAGTTTAGGACATGACCAGGAATGAGGGTAGTCAACATGTCACAACAAAAGTCTGTATTAATGTTTGTTTTGGTCAGCATGTGAAAATACACATGTTGTATGGGAACTTATGAGTCATGCTTGTGATAGATATAGCAAAATTCTGTTACATCAATACAGACAAACAAAAAGTCAAAATCATTATTTTTTTCTTTCATTTCTTGTATCCAATGCAGGTCAATGCCCATCAGAAGTGGGATATCTGGAAGGTCATCACCAGGATGGTGCAGACCCTGTGGGTCTACAAGCGGTGCAGCTTCCATTGCAAGAAGAGTTGGGAGGATCTACGATGCTGGACCAGAAAGCCAGCCGAAGCCCAGCTTGGGCAGTCCTCCCACTGTAGGAAGCACATGCCCCACACCCTGACCCCCTAAAGGCCCGCATTCTTGTGCTAGCCTATCCCCAGCTTGATGGGCAGTTGCGAGCCCAACAGCAACAGTAAGGAGGTAAGTTCTTGCTTGAGTTTCACATGTTAAATGACTACTTTTTTGTTACAGCTAGGACTTTTCCTATCAACATAGATGGATGACCCATGTCAAATGCATAAGAAGAGTTCTCGAAGGTGTAGGCTCTGTACAATGTGTATGATGATGTGCTTTGTCTATTAATTTGTTGGAAAGGATCCCACCTGATTCCTGTTCACTACCAAAGGACTGTTCTGAGCAGACACATGGAGGCCTAAACTTCATTGTTTGATTTCGTGAGGGACAGTTGTACTAAACAGGCCACTAGTCTATTGTGGACCAATTACATGTGACATAGCATACTATGCACTTATGATACAGGTGATGTTTCAAACGTCACATTGGTAAGTTGGGATTTTACACTAACAAGAGTGAGCATGTGAGCCAAAATTAATAGTCACATCAAAATTAATGGTTACATTTTGGAGTCTACACATATCCCATGTGTGTTTTACATCAGATATACTGTTTCATACATGTTAAAAGTGACACATTTGCATGCTGTCTTACTCCTTCACAAATGTGTAAGTAAGCCAGTGTGTTGTAGTACAAATAATTGTGGTAGGCATTCCAATTTTTGGGAAACACACAGAGAATGTGTACACAATGGTGACAGAGTAACACACACCCAAACCATTTTTCAATGTCCTTTGTTATGTCCAGATGAGAACTCAATGATGCAGAAAAATGGGATACATGAAGGGATTTTGGCAGATTACATGTTCCTTCACATATATGTTGGAGTATCCCATCTTGAAAACTCAAAATCAGGCCCAACTCATGACTCATTGGGGAAATTGTGAAATGCATCAAGGTGTGATCTGTTTCATATTGTGAAGTGCATTTGATTCTTTGATGTGGGTATCATATGTGAATCAATGTATGTCATATTTACTGTGATGTGTTACCACTTTTTGCCTAAAAGGGAAAGCCACCATATCTTATTCAACAATTTCTCAATGGTGAGACAACCTTGAAATTATTTGAGATATTTTTGGAGTCAAATGAGAATGAGTAGTTGCTCTCTACTAAAGTGGATTAGGACTAGTTCAAGCCCTATGTATTTGCTGATGCTATTGGAGTCATATGTCAATCCACAATAACAATATGTCTAAATTTCTTCAAAAGCATAGGTAAATACTTAGTGTGTGATACATTGATAAGGTACTTCAGTAATGAAACCATATATTATGCTGTACATTTGTACTAAACTTGAGTTACTTGAGGCAAGTGTTGCCATTGTGAAATGGCCAAACAAAGGAGACAGGCTTTCAGTTTCTACAAATATTGGCAAGACATTTCAGTATTTGTTGACACACATGGATTCATATTTTACTTGTTGTGTATGTCATTAATGCTGCTTTTTGGACCTTGTACGCGATTGTTTTAACCTGTTCTCTGTGTTTTTACGATTGCACCCACAATTGCCTGACTGCACCACTTAAAAATATAAAATTATCAAGATTTGCGCTTCTTTTCGGCATGCTGTTGTCTTCTCCTGCCTTCGGCAGTACTCGCACGCTGACTGGTTGGCTCTCGGCCAATCAGTGCGCAGCCCGGGTGGAGCCTGTTGAGCCCCTGCGGCATTTAATGACTGCCGCTACGAGGACGCGCTGCGGACGCGCCGAAGGCGCGCCTAAGGTAAGCCCGTCTGCGCCCGTCCGCGCTTGGCCGTCGCTAGAAGCCAGACATTCTGCCCCTCCCAGGGCACAAAGATTAGTCTACTCTTGCAAAGCACTACTCGACCTACAAAAAGTGGGTGCCTGCGGGACTCATAGTTGGGTCCCAGATGATTGCCCTACCCTCTGTGGAGATTGTACCCTCAGGTGGCTGCCCTCTGAGCGCTCCATACTCTCAGGCCCCAGGACTTCAACACACTCGATTCTGAGTATTAATTGCCGATCACTGTCCAAACACCATGCCGAGGTATTTGAACTTCTCCAGGATTACTCACCTGAGGTCCTCCTTCTAACGGAAACTTGGCTATCCGAGGCCTCAGTGGCTATACCGGCACTCGCCCTCCCCACAGGTTACGCCATTAGCAGTCTTAATAGAACAGGGGGGAGAGGCGGGGGTATTGCGATTGTGTATAAAACAGCCCACGCCTGTAGTTTTATTCCCCAAGATCTGCCAGACTGTGAGAGCGCGCTCTTTAAAATTGCACTGAGTGCAAATTTTACCTTTTCCGGCCTCCTAATTTATCGTCCACCTGGTCCATCGAAAAACTTTAGAGAAGCCTTGGCAAATATTACCTCGGTACTAGCTCTCCAGACCGCCAACTTCAATATCATTGGTGATCTAAATCTTCATCTTGAGATGCTAGATTTCCCGGATACTCTCAGCTTCTTAGGGGACTTGGCAGCCTGCCAACTGATACAACTGGTCCCTGGCGCCACACATAGCGCTGGGCATCTCTTAGATCCGGTCTTTTCCAATCTTGAGTCACTGGAAGTTTTAACACCCCTCCCTATGATCTGGACAGATCACTTTCTTATCCTTATGCGGCTAACGCTGGCCGATCTCAAGCCCCAGTTAAACCAGCACCCTTCACTGAAACGGCCTTGGCACAAATTTGACCAAGAGGCCTTCCTCACAGCCCTGTGCACAAATCCACCAGGCAGAGCTACTAATATAGAAGAGGCTGATGCTCTTTTCCATAGGTGGGTAATCCAAGCTCTGGATACCTGCATCCCTCTCAAACTCACCCACTCCAAAGGTACGCGGGCTAACGCCTGGTTTAATGAGGATCTGACCCTAGCCCGGAAGAACTGTAAAGTTTTAGAAAGAATGTGGAGACGTGCTTACGATCCCCAGGCTAAAGTACTGTATAGATCAACTATAAAATCCTACCACAAACTAGTGCGTAAGACTAGGGCAGCCCACTTTTCCAGCTTGATCACCATGAGTACCAATCGTAGCAAAACCATTTTTTCTCTTCTGAAGGATCTGGTCTCCCCTCCCTCGGCATCAGGTAGCATTATATCATCCAGCCAACAATGTGAGGAGTTGGCGAACTTCTTCTTGGAGAAAGTGGAAGGCATCTATCATAACTTTGCCCACACTGGTACTCCAGGCGCTAGCTGGAAGAACGCTCACACGGGTTCGGAGACCGTTTCTCTCACATCATTTCCTACCATTCTCCTTAAAGACCTGGAGGATTTAGTGATCAAAATTAAATCAGGGTCCCCAGATGACCCCTTAAGACCAGACGCTTTTAGGAAAGTTCAACAGGGTCTCCTACCGGAGTGCTTGGACTTGCTCAATTTATCCCTTACCTTGGCGGCAGTCCCAAAATCTTGGAAACACGCTATAGTGGTCCCCCTACTGAAAAAACCGTCATTGGATACCTCCAAGCCAGAAAATTATCGTCCAATATCACTGCTCCCATTTTTATCCAAAATCTTGGAAGCTCACGTGAACTCGACGCTAATTCACTTTCTGGAAGCTAATCACATTCTTGATAGCTCCCAGAATGGGTTCCGACCACGTCACAGTACCGAATCTGCACTGTTGACGGTGGTAGAACAACTTAGATCCGCCTCGGATGCCGGCAGGACCTCTGCTCTGGTCCTGCTGGATCTGAGTGCGGCATTCGATACGGTTTCCCATGAAATCTTGCTCCACCGTTTGGAGGAGATAGGGATCAGTAACAATGCCTTGCTGTGGTTCTCCTCCTTTCTGGCCGATCGGACCTTTCAAGTGATTGCCCCCCTTTACCTCCCAAGTTCATCCACTGCGCTGTGGGGTTCCTCAGGGCTCGGCACTGAGCCCTACGCTCTTCAATATATATATGAGTCCACTGGCCCGGATGGCCAAAGCAAGGGGAATCTCCTTGGTGTCGTACGCTGATGACACCCAGTTGGTGATCACCCTGTCTGACAAACCCAGCCAGGACAGAATAAAATTTAGGAAGACCTACTGGCCATTGCAGAGTGGATGTCAGCGAACTTTTGCAGCTGAACTCCGCGAAATCCGAGATCCTTCTGCTAGGCAAAGCATCCCACCTCTGGACTAACGAATGGTGGCCTTTGGCCCTTGGAGTCCCTCCGGCCCCCAAGTCCGTAGTGAAAAATCTCGGCTTTATGGTTGATAAAGACCTCACCTTTGAGATGCATTCCAAATCTGTCGCAGGGAAATGCTTTGGGATACTACGCGGCCTTAAACCAATACTTGGTCTTTTTGATGCCCAAACGCGGCAGCTGATCATTCAGGCCTCTGTATTGGCCCGTTTGGACTACTGCAATGTGCTTCTTCTTGGCTCCAATAAGTCGGTGCTGACTCGACTGCAGCAGGTTCAGAACGCTGCAGCACGCGCCATCTTCGCTCTTCCTAAGCACAGCCATGTCTCCAACCTCCTTCTCCGCCTGCATTGGCTGCTCTTTGCACATCGTGTGCATTTCAAGGCGCTCTGCACCGTGCACAAGATTTTGACCGGCATCGGTCCGGACATTCTGAGCGACCTGTGTACTCTCTATCATCCTCCTCGAGCATTGCGATCGGCTAACCGCATGCATTCCACGCGTTCGAAGGACCAGATCTGGCGGTCGCTCTTTCAGGCGACTGGCCCCTGCCCTCTGGAACTCTCTTCCCCTCTACATTCGTAACATCTCTGACCATCAGACCTTCAGACGGCATGTGAAGACATGGCTTTTCCCTCAACCCTAATCTCTTCTCCGCCTCTCTCCGTCTTGCTCAACGCTGGGACGCCTCATTGCCGAGGCAGCCATGCGCTCTACAAGTATTCTAATCTAATCTAATCTAATCTACACAGTGTCCAAAGTTATTTTTGGTGTATATCCTTATTGGTGACATAAGTTCACTATTCTGGAGAACAAAGGCTAGCCATTCAGGGGTGCTCAACATTAGAGAAATGAATATGGTTGCGACAAGATATGATGTAGGATCTATCATGGGAATTGCACAACTGTGACCTTATGGTTTTAAAAGATGCTCCCTACATGCATGAGATGATGATGTAAAAACAAAGTTTGTGAGCCTTTTAGCAGGTGTGTGATGGAAACCAGGAAAATGTTTTGTGCTCAATTTTATTGATCAGTTCTATTCATGACAGTCACAAATAATTTAGCTTGGAGGTCACTAATCATTCAAATCAACTTACAAACCTAAAGTCGCCGCACATTCATTCACCCAGTCTTGAAAAGAGCTGAGTACTACACAGAAGATTTTATATCTCCAAATGTAATTTAAAAATATATATATAGTTTCCCTTTTTTCCGCATATCAGTTAAAATATGGCATAAATATCACTATAAAAACAGGTACATAAAAGCTCACACAGCTACAATAATTAAAAAGGAGAGATAACACAAAAGACATTCACATTTGTCATAAAATTACGTTAATTTGTAGGGATCCAGAAAAGCAACACATTGTAGAAAACAATTTCTTTTCAAAATGTGATACTATGTTCCACAAATTTAACAAACTCTAAGCGTCGATTCGTTTCGGTGGATAGTGCTGAATGAAACCACCATCTTCAGGACAACAAGAATATTTCCCTCCTAACGATAATATACAATAAAATAACCTGTGTGAAGCACTCGGGTATAAAGAAATAGCTTCACTTGGACCGTTATCCAATATGGGAAGCAGAAACGAAGATCTCTTTTTATGTTGAATGGCTAATCCAATTACATTCGGAAATGTTCGATGATATCCAATATTACTTAAGATCGCTATATGTTCTTCACATCCACACTAAAAAGCCTTCTTGCAGTATTAATGCTGGGTGGAAAGAGAAGTCGTTATGTCTGTCCCAGTACATAGAGGCAAATAAGCTCTCTATTATTTAGTTTTCCTCCACCCGTGGTCAATGTCTCATGCGATGCAAAATGTCAAGTCTAGTACAGAGCCCTCTCCCTTGCATGTGTGGGGCCCCTCTCTCTGCATTTAATGTTAATGTCAGTTCTATTCACACAGCTACAATAAATCTATTGTATATATCTTTGCAGCATCATCTGGAACAGGCGAAGGAGACATTGGCCAAGTAGGCGGGGTAGCAGCTGGCCACTGTGTCCCAGCTGGTGAGATCACTGACACCAAGGGATACAGTGCCACAGAGGATGAGGGGACAAGCATGGAGGCCACCAGCTTCACATCTTGTTCAAGGGCCTCCCCAAGCGACCTGTCCCTAGTGGTGGTGGAACCTACAGCTCCACTTACACCTGCATCCTTGTCCACCACCCAGATATCCATCTCCACCCTCCCTCTTGCCCCCCCCAGTTGGCCAACCCCACCCCCCATAAAGGGCTGGGGTCTCCTTTGCCCAGGCACCTCACCCCTGCCCCTGTATCCATGGCTGTGCTGAGTGAGGAAGCTTTTGACCTCCTCCGCAGCATTGCTGAAGGCCAGACTGCACTCCTGATTGGCATCCAGGGGCTTAGCTGCTATATGCAACAAATGGCAGCTTACCTGGAAGGCATTCATAGCGGTTTTGTCTGGCCTACAGCAGTCTTTTCAAGGTCTGGCCTCCTCACTGACCACAGGCTTCCAACCATCCCAACTTTGTGTCCTATCTACTGCTCCTGCCCTATCCCAATTCCCTATACCCATCCCTGTCCCAAGCACACTCACACCTTTGCACACACCCTTTCCAACACACACAATCAGGGCACACACACAGTGACAGCAAAAAACACAGGCACATAACCAAACATATAGACACCACACCCACACCCACACCCACATGCACCACCACCACAAGCACACCCTCAGACACCGCGCCCACCACCACACACACATGCACCACCCTCATCACCAGCACACCCACAGACACCACACCCACTACCACATACACATACACCAGCCCCACCAGCAGTACACCCACAGACACTGCACCCACCACCACACACACATGAACCATAACATCCACATGCACCCCAACCACACCCAGCACCTCCACAGCACATCCATCTGCACACACAAACATTAGAAAGCACACCCACAAAACACAAATGCCAGCACACACACAAACAACAGACACCTAGGAAGCAACACCTCTCAAACATTCACAACATACACGAGACCCACAGGCACCTGCACCCTCAACAGACACATGCACATCAGCCACTCCCTCTACCTCCCAAACCCAACTCCCTGCCAAACATCCTAGCCATTTTCTCTGTGAGAGTTTGTTGTTTGCCCTTGATTTAAGCCCTTCCAAACCTGAAACCACCCCTCCCAAAACTACCCCTCCAAAATGCAAAACCACCATTCCCAAAAGTGAGACCACCCCTCCCAATCCCAAAGCCCCCTCCCACGTAAAATCTTTAGGTGCCTGATCTGCCCACTAGATGCACCTTCCTGGGAGGTTCCCTTTGGCAGTGAATTTGGAGGCACGCTTTGTGCCACATCACAACAGTGCACAGGACTTTCTGAATATCATGGACTGCCATTTACTTCCTTATTATTTTGAGAGACATATCTCATTATTTAAATGAATCTCCAGTTTTCTTTTCACCAATTTTGGCTTGGCACTAATTTTTCTTTGCAATTGTTTTATTCCTAGAAATGTTTCTGACTAAAATATGAAGTACATATTTATCTTTACCATGATGGCAGGAAATACAACATATTTTTTAATGTCTACTTTGTTAAGCGCATACACTGGTTAACATAGTATGTGATGGTCATTTGAATTTAGGGGCAGGCATTCATCATGATAATGGACACTTGCACCAACACATAGATGTTTAAAAGTAAGTAATATTACTACAAGCGTGTCTGTATCACCTTGATTACTGAAGTGTGAACACATATGCGTTACTCCTTATTACATATTGTGACAAGTGAAATTGGATACAATACAGGACTTGCACTAGAGAAGGGGAAATATTACATGGATGCATATGTTGCATGATTCATGATTGGGACTGACATTGGTTTTACCAGTAATTAATAAGGTAAAGGTTACACCTTGTGTAGTGCGATTTCTACATCATGTTACATTGCACTTATCCCAATGATGTGTGACGCATATATTTTTAATGTGACAATTTTTAAAATGTATTTAAACACACCTGTATCGTGACTGAATTGATGTCTTTTTTTTGTGCGTACCTATTTTTTTGAAGGCAGCTTGTACCAAATTTATATTTACAATGTGGTCATACAGGTGTGTTTCTTTAAATTTCTTACACGTCAACATTACAGACAAATGCATTGCACATTGGTATGCTATTGCTTGTGTGAGTGATTTAAAAATGCATGCATCCAGAGCAAATGTAAACAGACAAGTGAAAAGGTAACAGGTAATGGAGGAGCTTACCGTTGATTCCGTCCACAACAGTGTTGATTTGCATCGTGGTCAATAAGCAGTAACAGCCGCAGGACTCGGAAGTGCGAAAGTGAGAAAAGGTGAGTTCCTGACTTATATCCCTTCAAATCCGCCAATCAGGTGGGGAGATTTTACCGCCACAGTCACCTCGACGGGAAGGCATATTGTGATTGGTCCAGCAGACGAATTGCGGTCCTCCCATCGACAACCGCTTTTGCCTATTGCACCATTGATGCGGATGAACATTAGGGGTGGGCGGAGTTCATGGAGTTGCACTAAATGGAATTCCCTGGAGCTGAATAAAAACTCAGTGGAATTCCGAGGAGTTCCGCCCCCCAAGTACGTGCGAATGTCACACCTGCCGCTTATTGTGGCCGCTGAGTGTCCCCTTGCATTTACCCCGCATCCGTTCCACTAAGCCAGATTAAGGTTCATTGTGGCAGTTGTGCAAATAAGCCCCTTCACTGTTATCAGCTGCACACTGTATGATCAGCATTGAAGGACCTACACAGCGCTGCAGGAGCATAGCTCCAGGAAAGCTCATTGCACTCAGAACATGACACCACATATTAAACTCAGAAAGAACAATTGATGGACAGAATGCAAAACAGTGTCATACATTCACCCCAGTACAGTGATCTGGGCCTAAATCCATAATTTTTTTGCTCATCGTGCCATTCCAGTTTGAACCCAGCTATATGCAAATCAGTCTTCACCCTGCGCCCAATGGGAACAGTCCAGCCCGAACTGCCAGGCCAGGTCCTCCCTGGACTGGAAACAAGCATCATAGGACCACTTTCGGGGCTTCACCCCTCATCAGCCAGGATAGCTTGACTCCAGTGGCAGGGAGAGCACGGGACCTGCGTCTGGGCATACCCGTCCCACTCGGGGTGACAAATGCAAAAAGAACAATTGATGGACAGAATGAAGAACAATGTCATACATTCACCCCAGTACAGTGATCTGGGTCTAAATCCATTGTTTTTTTGCTCACCATGCCATTCCAGTTTGAACCCAGCCATATGCAAATCAGTACTGGTTCTGCGTAGGGTTTTGAATAAGGCAGGAAGAATGGCACTCAAGCTGATTCGCGGTAGAGTATGGGATACAAGAGAATAGTTACGGTACTGCCAGGTCAGGGGGAAAAAAACAAACAAACCCCTGGAAATGTGTGGGTGTGGACCCACACTGAAATTTGAAACCAAGTCCCGGGCACACGTTCAAAGTGATGTTCAGAGTAATGCGTTCAGAGTGACAATACACAGTTATGGTACTTCCTATGAAAAAATTGTGGGGGTCGACACCAGTAGGCTCTTTATGTTGAATTTGTTTATATAGTCCTTGAAATAGGTAAAGTAAGAAAACCAGTCGACACGTGTTTCGTCACCTGGGATTTAACCCGTGACTCTTCAGGGCTGGGAAAGGCATAAGAATTGTATTATAATACAAGGAAATGGGCACACAGTCTTTGCAACATAAAGGTTGACATATGTGCGGTGACGTAATAGAAAGCACCTCTCTAGTGTGGAAACCCTATAAGAATCGTGAAAAAAAGGGCAAAATAAGTGACTTCACAGCAAACAGGATAGAGACGTCTCGTGGGAAAGTGAGCTTAACGACGTGTAAATGAAAGAAAAAAACACAGGATGGTCATAGACATATTCATAGCATACCTAAATACATGGAGGCGCCGATGGAGCAACGTGTAGGTGAGTGACAACATAGTGACTTTCAGGATGTTTAACATCGTCAAGGCATATGTAACCTGTACATAAGACAGAAGTAGTTTAGATAAGAAAGGGAAGGTAGGATTCCAAAGTTTCAGGAACAAAGTGATAGCAGAGTCTCCAGAAGAAAAAAAGGGAGAAAGAAAGGGGAAGCAGGGAAAAAAAGGAGTATCTTACAGGAAAACACGCTGAGATAAGGCTGAGTACACAAGCACTATGAGAATTACCCTCTGGAAAACGCAAAATTATCACCAGCGGGGTATCGCAAAAGACAAGGATTAAAATAGTGTAAATCATGAAGGCAAGCTACCTGAATGGTGAGGAATGGTAACGTGCGATATCTGGGGAAAGAAAATCGGAGTAACAGCATAAGGGGGAAGGCAAACCGGTGAGTCAAAACGAAAATTAACACGCACGGTCTGGTTGCGCTGTAAAAAAGTGATAGACAAACAGTGTGTAGACTCACCGCTGGGCCGGTGATAATTCCAACCCGGTCTTAACACGGGTTTCTTGCGGAAGATATGGTAGAAAAGAGCGCCAGGGTGATTAGATGGGGAGGACGGGTGAGTCACTACCCCCGTATGTTCAGGATCCAATGGCAGTAAGCGGGCGGGTACGTCCGTCTTACACGAAGTCCTGTCGGGCAAAGTGTATCAAGGTTTTACAACAAGTGAACCACTTAACAATCACAGGCTGTAATATAGCGTGGAGCGTTAGTGGCGTGCTTACCTGTGGTAACAGGAGAGTCGGTCAAGGATCCGTCTCGCTTTCCGGTTGCGGAAGGAGCGGAAGAAACAGGAATTGCTACTTAAGCAAAATCCTGAAGGAGTGCAAAGACTAGAGCGCCAAACTCAATAGAGATGCTTGGCGCGCCGGAAGTGAGTGTGCACGTGCATCGAGCTGTCAATGATAAAAGAAGGGGGAGAGAATGGAGGTGAAGACAGAGGAGAATTTAAAGCAGGAAAAAAGGGGAAACGGAGTCGAAATGATAAGTGTTCAGTTGCGTCATTGTAATCCAAGACTATATGTTATAAAGCTACACAACCAAAAGGAAAAAATAATAGTATGTGGAATATTGTAGAATGGCGAACAACAATATTTTTCAGTAATGAGAGGTTCAGTATCACATGACACCATTCGTAAAAGGAAGAAAATATGAAAATTGGCAAACAACAGAAATTTGGTTAAAAAAGGAGTGTCAAGAGGTTCAGTATTACATGGCATACTGCATACAGAAATGCGACAATTATTGTAAACGCATGGGGTTCAGTGTGGGGCATCAGGTGGTGGGGCACACTGTTTGTTCTTAGTTCATAGTGGACAGCAGATAGACAATTCCTTGACGGTTCAGTGTGGGACATTAGATGGTTAGGCATAATGTGGTATATTGTTCATTGTGGACAGTAGATTAGCAGTTCCTTGAGCGTCGGAAAGCGCAGTTTATTGTATCAGGATCATAGTTCATTGTGGAGAGAAGATTGAAAGTTCATAGATCGCCATGTATGGCATCAGGTGCCTAGGAAATACTGTAGTTCATGGTCAATGTTTAGTCCGTGTCTCACGGTATGGAGACGCATGATCCAGGTTGCCTCCAGGCGTCTCAGTCTGAGTTCGCGATTTCCACCTCTGATGCTAGGTTGGGTCACATCCATACCAAAGAATGTGAACCTTTTGTGTGGACCTTGCGACGGACAGGATGCTACATGCAAAGCCATGGGATATCTGGCATCTTCGTGATGCATTGCTCTGACATGTTCACAGATTCGTTCTTTCAGGGGTCTGATGGTGCTCCCAACGTATTGGCTCTTGCAAGTGCATTCCAGAATGTACACAACATACTTGGTATTACAGTTAATGTTGCAATTGATTTGATAGTTACATTTGTTAAAACCAGTGAAATTTTTGACACCATTTCGAGCCCATCTGCACACTCCACAGCAACCACATTTGAAGAAACCTTTCATGTGTGGAGTGAGCCAAGAGGAAGTTATTGTGGTGTGTGGAACTGTGGGGCTGAGTCTGTTTCTCAGTGTTCTACCACGTCTGTAGGTGATCTGGGGCCTAGTGGTAATGATCTCCCTTAGTGTTTTGTCAGCAAGTAGAATGTTCCAGTGCTTATTGAGGCTTTTCCTAATCACAAAGCTCATGTCATTATAGTCTGTGATTAGTCTTACTGGTTGGGTTTGTGATTGGCTCTGGTTTTTTTCACGAAGTGTGGTGTTCCTCTTTGTTTTACTAATTCTCAGTGCGGCTTTATGTATGGTGTGGTTTGTATCCCCTTCTTGAGAACCTGTTCCTCATATCAGCAATGCAGTTCTGGAATTCTGTGTCCTCGCTGCAGTTCCTCCTCGCTCTAACAAATTCGCCGTATGGAATGGCCTGTATTTGATGTATAGGGTGGGAACTCTCCGCATGTAGGATGGCATTGCATGAGGTTTCCTTGCGATAGAGTCGGCTGTGTAACATGTTCTCTTTTACATAAAGTTCCACGTCCAGGAATGTGACATTGGTTGTGCTGGAGTTACATGTGAACCTCATATCCATGTCATTGGAATTGAGGTGGTCACAGAAGGCCTCAAATTTTTCTTGTGAGCCTGACCAGAGTAGAAGACAATCGTCGATGTAACGCCCCCAGTAAATGATACAGTCAATCCATGGGGCACCTCTCCTACCCCAAATCCATTCAGATTCTAGTGAGCCCATGTACAGGTTGGCAAAAGAGGGCGAAAATCTCGAGCCCATGGCTACACCCTTGATCTGTTTGCACCATTGTCTTTCGTACATGAAAAAATTGTTGTCGAGTATGATCTCCATCATGGATATGAGCATATTTGTGTGTAGCCAGAGGGTAGCGGGCCTATTGTGTAAGAAATGCGTGACTGCCTTGAGACCTAAATCAGGTTTAATGGAGGTGTACCGTGATACCACATCCAAAGTGGCCATGATCATGCCCGGTTGCCATTAAACATCAGCGAGGACACTCAAGATGTATTTGGTGTCCTGAATGAAGGAAGGAAGGTTCTTGACCATAGGGCTTAAGAATAAGTCAACATACTGTGCTAATCTCTCTGTAGGCCCCCCTATACCAGACATAATTGGTCTCCCCGGTGGAAATGCAGCCTGTTTATGTATTTTTGAGAGGGTATACATCCATGGAAAGGTGTGTCTCACTACCTTCATATAAAGGACCTCATCTTCATCTATGAGACCTAGAGTGTGCCAATCAGTCAGGTGTCTATTGATTAGGAGAGTCAAGGGGCCTGTTGGATTACTCTTGAGTAGTTCATAACAGGTGGTGTCTTGTAGTTGTGTCATTATCTCGTTGTGGTAGTCCGTTCTATTCATGACTATCACATTTCCCCTTTGTCCGCCTCTCTAATGATAATGTCCTGGTCAGTGCTTAATGTTTTTAGGGCCAGTCGCTCACTTCTAGATAAGTTGTCCTTGGTTCTCCATTTGGTTTTGACAGCCTTGTTTTCATATCTGTCTATGTCCTCTAAAACTAAGTTGTAGAAGGTGTCTACAGGGTTGCCACCTGGTAACGTGGGAGTCCATTTGGATTTGACTTTGAGGCCACTAGCAGTGGTTAGGTCAGTGTCTATAACTAGTTCTTGCATAAGATTTTCCAAGGTGTTGGGTGGATCATCCATGTCAGTGAGTGACAGGAGTAGGTGTGTGTCCTTAATATCCTTAATACTCTGGAAGTTGGAGGGATTGTCATTGTGGATGTTCATGATATTATTGTTGGCAGTAGGGATCCCAGAAAAGTGTTTTTTCAGTTTGAGTCCCCTGATAAATTTAAACAGATCAATTTTGGATCTGCACAGGTCACCTAATTCATGGGGATTGAAGTTTAAGCCTTTGCTTAATAAGGAAATCATGTCATTGGTGAGTGGTTTAGAGGAGAGATTAACTACCTGGACCTCTTCCCCGGTTGCTACTGTTTCTTCCCGTCCGGACCTCAATTTCCTTTTGTACTCTTCTTTGTCCAGATCTCTTCCCTCTGCGGGTTTTCTGTCTAGTGTGCCTTGTCTTTGTTGTGTTCTGTTCTCCCGTCTTATGGTCTGTACCTCTCGTAAAAAATTGGATGTAGTCAGTCCTGGCCCCTGTGCTAGGCTCCTCCACTGGTTCTCTGAATCGCTATCACTTGTGAGAATAGTGTTGAGTGAGGAGGAGCTGGAGGAGATGGAGGATGTTTCTACTCTTATTGTCTTGTCACCACGTTGTGCGTTGTGAACTAGTTGGTCGTACTTCCTAGCAAACGTAAAGACTCGTCCCTCTCTATAGTCTGCCTCATCCCTCTTTAATTGTCTTGTCTTCCTGTCTTTGATATCATTCTGGTGTCTGGTGAGAATTTCATTCAGAATGGTATAGTTTTTCTCAGTGGCTTCTTTAAGATCAAGTTCTCGAATTTCTTTTTCTAAATTTAAAATCTCTGACTGTAGTTTGACTACCTTACGTTCAGCGTTCTCAATAAGTATGTGAATGAGTGTGTTGGAGTTCACTGTGAGGGCCTCCTCCCATTTCCCTAGTAAGTCGTCGTCAAGATCGTCAAACGTAGGGAAGATCTGTGAACGGAGTCCCCTTAGGACCCTATTTAACCTCAGGTACTGTTTAAGCGTGGGACTGTCCCACCATCTGGAGTTTTCGGTCTTTTTTAGTCTTTCTAATTTTATAAATTTCTCCTTGAGTCCTTCTTTGCGTTGTGGGTTTCCACTCGTGGATGCATTAACTATTGGGATTCCTTTAGCTAAATTATCAAAAAGTTCTGATGTGACCTTATCTCTATCCATAACCAAGAAATAGGGGTTGTTCTAATGTGTACGATAATGCGCTGCGGCCGCCCTTCCTGAGACAAAAGTGTACTGGTTCTGCGTAGGGTTTTGAATAAGGCAGGAAGAATGGCGCTCAAGCTGATTCGCGGTAGAGTATGGGATACAAGAGAATAGTTACGGTGCTGCCAGGTCAGGGGAAAAAAAAAAAAAAAAACCCCTGGAAATGTGTGGGTGTGGACCCACACTGAAATTTGAAACCAAGTCCCGGGCACAAGTTCAAAGTGATGTTCAGAGTAATGCGTTCAGAGTGACAATACACAGTTATGGTACTTCCTGTGAAAAAATTGTGGGGGTCGACACCAGTATGTTCTTTATGTTGAATTTGTTTATATAGTCCTTGAAATAGGTAAAGTAAGAAAACCAGCCGACACGTGTTTCGTCACCTGGGATTTAACCCATGACTCTTCAGGGCTGGGAAAGACATAAGAATTGTAGTATAATACAAGGAAATGGGCACACTGTCTTTGCAACATAAAGGTTGACATATGTGCGGTGACGTAATAGAAAGCACCTCTCTAGTGTGGAAACCCTATAAGAATCGTGAAAAAAAGGGCAAAATAAGTGACTTCACAGCAAACAGGATAGAGACGTCTCGTGGGAAAGTGAGCTTAACGACGTCTAAATAAAAGAAAAAAACACAGGATGGTCATAGACGTATTCATAGCATACCTAAATACATGGAGGCGCCGGTGGAGCAACGTGTAGGTGAGTGACAACATAGTGACTTTCAGGATGTTTAACATTGTCAAGGCATATGTAACCCGTACATAAGACAGAAGTAGTTTAGATAAGAAAGGGAAGGTAGGATTCCAAAGTTTCAGGAACAAAGTGATAGCAGAGTCTCCAGAAGAAAAAAAGGGAGAAAGAAAGGGGAAGCAGGGAAAAAAAGGAGTATCTTACAGGAAAACACGCTGAGATAAGGCAAATCAGTCTTGACCCTGCGCCCAATGGGAACAGCCCAGCCCGAACTGCCAGGCCAGGTCCTCCCTGGTCTGGAAACAAGCATCCTAGGACCAGTTTCGGAGTTTCACCCCTCATCAGCCAGGATAGCTTGACTCCAGTGGCATGGAGAGCACGAGACCCACGTCTGGGCATACCCGTCCCACTCGGGGTGACAAATGCAAAAAGAACAATTGATGGACAGAATGCAGAACAATGTCATACATTCACCCCAGTACAGTAATCTGGGCCTAAATCCATCGTTTTTCATCAACTGTGTGTCTTTTGCTTTCTCGCTCTAAGTGCACTGTGTATGCCCAGACGTGGGTCCCGGGCTCACTGTGCCACTGGATTCAAGCTATCCTGGCTGATGAGGGGTGAAACCCCAAAACCGGTCCTAGGTTGTCCTTGCTTGTTTATGGCCCAAGGAGGACCTGGCTTGGCAGTTCGGGCTGGACTGTTCCCATGAGGCACAGGGTCAAGACTGATTTGCTTATGGCCAGGTCTAAACTGGGGTGGCATGGTGAGCAAAGAATGATGGATTTTACCCAGATCTCTTGACTGGGGGTGAATGTTTTGATTTGTTCTGCATTCCGTCCATCAACTGTGTGTCTTTTGCTTTCTCACCACAAATTAAGCAGCATTAGTTGCTTGCATGTAAATATTAAAGTGGTAATAATAACTCACGGCCAGCGGTAACATTGAAGGTGGAAGGTCCAGGCTGGAGATCAGCATTGGCGGGTACACATAATGAAGCTTGTCGGCTCTTAAGGATCTTCTGCAAGCCAATCACTTTGGGACAAAAAGCAACGAATAGCAACCAGGCGGCAGGGCTGTGTTTAGCTGCAACATGAGGATCACCGGCTTGTGATGGACCCTGTGTGAGCTTCTACCATGCCTCCTCCTCTTCAAGGAGGCTTTTCTCTCGGCAGGGATGAGTGTCTCTGACTCGCAGCTCTGCCTTATGCAGAACAACATACATTAAGCACACACATTAAAATTGGTGCTGTCACCTACTGGCAACTAAGGTGACCACCTGCCGGCTATTTTACACGGACCACCCGTAAACTCAGCCAATATTCGTTGCCTGTTATTGATCTTTTTCTGGACTACATCTTCCCCTAAAATGGGGGGCTTCCTCATTGCATCACAGCCAATCACATGGCTGGAAATATTCTGGAAGACGTTAGCGAGAGGGAGGGTTCTGTAACGTGTAAAGTCACCCAGGATTAGAGCATCCTCGGCACTTTAGCCAATCCCAGTGTGGTATACTGAATTTTGAGGTGCTTACTGGCTGTGGAGTCTGTGCATGCCTCCACCTCACATAATAGATGGCTCCCATGTTTCTTATTTGATCAGTCTTTGCGAGTAGTAAATAAAATAAATATTTAAACTGGGAGCAGCCACAGGATTAGTATATTTTATTTAATTGAATCCGTATTCTAGAAAGAATGCACTGTTTGCTTTTCATTGCAGAGTTTAACTTTATTATGAAGCCGTAGTAGAGCATTATCATTCTCAGCAATATGAAAATACCCTGTAATGTGATGTCCTGAAGAGGGCTTGCTTTCATCACAGTGTGTTTTAAATGGTCTTGCTTTTTCCAAATAACATTTTTATCAGCTGAGCGTGTAAAAGCCTCCTTTGCCTGTTGGGCGCTGTGGTGAGAATTGAGATGAGGCGCAGAGGTGCCAATGCCTTGAATGTTAGGAGGCTTGTCCCATGAACTGTTTCCCAGTTAGTCTTCGGGGAGCATGAACGCAGATGATGGCGAATTAAACGGATGGTGTTAAAGCTGTTTATTATTTAATTCTAGGGTGGACGGCGGCCGGCGGGGGCAAAATCCACCACGCTATGGAATCAGAGTTTTTTGTTGAACTCCGTGCCCCCAGCGGAGCGCGGAGTCACAAAATTCTGCAAACTCCGCTCACAGAGTGGAGTTAACCGCCCACCCCTAGTGAACTTTCCTGGCAGTGTCGGCAGCCTTCCATTGATCTTTCGTAAGTCAAACCGCCAGCATTTAAATAAAGCGGGAGAAACCGCCTTGTAGGCATGTTGAGAAACTGTCGAAAAAGCGGCGGTGGGACCCGGCCTACAAAGAATTTAGGGCCAGATGCACGACCCGTTTTTGCATGCACAAACGGGTTTGCGACCCGTTGGCGCATGCAAAACCTCATGGGCCATGTAAAAAGCATATTTAGCGAGTCGCAAATTATTTGCAACTCGCTAAATAGGTTTTGCGACTCGCTATTAGGAAGGGGCGTTCCCTTCCTAATAGCGACCGCAAAGCCATGTACCAATGTTTTGCGACCACAATTGCGGTCGCAAAACACTCGCAAATTACCACCCTCTTCAAGATGGTGGTAATGGAGTCGCAAATGGGAAGGAATCCCCAGGGGACCCCTTCCCCTTTGTGACAGGCTCTGAAAATATTTTTTAAGGGCAGGCAGTGGTCCCAGGGACCTCTACCTGCCCTTAAAAAATGAAACGAAAACGTTTCACTTATTTTTTTTTAAATGCATCCCGTTTTTCTTTAAGGAAAACGGGCTGCATTTAAAAAAAAAAAGCTGCTTTATTTAAAAGTAGTCCCAGACATGGTGGTCTGCTGAGCCCAGCAGGCCACCATCCCTGGGAGGGCCTGTCATTCCCAATGGGCTCGCAAATTACAAAGGCTCATTAATATTCATGAGCCTCGCAATTTGCGACCCCATTGGGAATCGCAAACAGTGTCTCTGACACTGTTGAACATCCCATTTTGCGACTCGCAAATTGCGACTCACTATTGCGACACAATTTGCGTGTCGCAAAATTGTTGGTCGTACATCTGGCCCTAAATCAGGCCCTAAGGGTCTACTGGCTGAAATTCTTGATTGTTCATTATGGGGTTCGATTAAAGAAAGTGGAGTCAACCCTCTGTAAAAGCCCTACAAACATTTTGGCCCAGTTTTGTACAACAAATTATAATTGGAGGACCAGTCGGAAATATCTAGTCTTATTCTGTACTTTATGCTATAGAGGTCCTTCCGAGCTTTGCTTGTTCTTGTAATGGAATTGATGGCTTTCAAATTACAGTAATCATCTAACTATTCTGTGATGTCGAAACAAGGCATCTTACTTTCACTCGAGAAGTGAAATGTCACTTGATTCATGCATCTATGATTAGAGATTTAGACAAAAAAAGGCGTATTCAAAAACGAAACATTTACAATTATGCTTACAAATGCACATATCAAGAACTCTTGAGGAATTCAAAATGAGGTTTAAAAAAGGCGACAGTCTGTGGGATTAAGCAGCTGGGTCTTCAACAGGACAATTTTGTGGGGACATTAACTGCACTTGGAAGCCTAGAAACTAATTAATTTCTGGTATGTACTACAGTACTGAGCCTGAAGCAAGTAGTTCAAGTCTTACTCCTTGACATAACTGACTATGAAAATGCCCTATTAACTGGTATTCCCGCGCCACATGGCAGACCCCAGCTGCAAGAATCACATCACCTCTGTGCCAGATGGTTCTATGGCAACCACTTGAAGCAAGATAGACATTCCAAATTGCTTGTATAACATACAAAGCAGTATATCAAAGAGACTCAAAAACCTAGCACAGAAGATATCTGAAGTGCCCACTCTTCCATCAGCAAAAGGATATTGCATCTAAAGCTACAGAGTAAGTCTGTGCGGTGAACTCCGCTCCGCTCTCGGAGTTTGCGGAGATTTCCACTCTCTGTGTTATGCAGGGCTCGCGGAGTTCCGAAAAACGATAAGTTGGCGAGCGCGAGCGAGGAAAATCCACCTCCCGGCGAGATTGTTCCTCGTTCGCGATCGTCAACATCAATTTGGCGAGCGCAAGCGTGGAAAGTCAACCTCCAGGTGAGATTTCTCAATGCAGGCGGTCAGATTTCTCTTTACGAGTGGGCGCGTATGCTCGCGACCGCTCGTGATGAGAAACTGTCTGTTTGTGTTGATAAAGCTGCCGCTCGAGTAAAAATCTACTCGAGTGGGGTAGATTGGATTCGGGTGGATTGGATTTTGGTGGGGTGGATTAAAGTGGGGTGGATTCAATTGGGATGGATTGGATTGGGGTGGAGTGGACTAGATTTGAGTGGACTGGACTGAAATGGGGTGGATTGGACTGGAGTGGGGTGGGTGGGACTGGAGTGGCTTGGATTGGAGATGGGGTGGATTGGAGTGGAGTGGGGTGGATTCGATTGGTGTGGAGTGGTGTGTATTGGATTGGAGTGCAGTGGATTAAGGTGGTTTGATGTGGGATGGATTGTATTGAAGTGGATTAAGATGGATGGGAGTGGACTGGACTGGGGCTGATTAAGATGTATTTGATTGGAGTGAGATGGATTGCAGTGCGGTGGGTGCAATGGGTTGCAGTGGATTGGATTGGGGTGGGGTGGGATGGACTGAATGAGGTGGGATGGTTTGGAGTGGGGTGGGTCAGATTGGAGAGGGGAGGATTGGATTGGATTGGGGAGGAGTGGAGTGGGGTGGGGTGGGGTGGGGTGGTTTGGATGTGTGTGAGGTAGACTGGAGTGCGGTATATTGGATTGGGTTGGATTGGGGTGGATTGAATTGAAGTGGGGCGGATTAGAGTGGGGTGAATTGGGATGGAGCGGGGTGATTTGGATTGAGGTGAGGTGGATTGGACTGGGATAGATTGGATTGGAGAGAGGCGGATTGGATTGGAGTGGGGCAGATTGGATTGGGACAAACTGTTTTGGATTGGAGTGGGGCAGACTGCTTTGGAGTGGAGAGGGGCAGATTGTTTTGAATTGGTGTGGGGCAGATTGCCATGGATTGGAGAAGGGCAAATTGCTGTAGATTGGAGTGGGGAAGATTGTTTTGCATTGGAATGGGTCATATTGGAGTGGACAGATTGTTTTGGATTGGAGAGGGGCAGATTGTTTTGGATGGAGTGGGCAGTTTGGACTGAGTCAGATTGTTTTGGATTGGAGTGGGGCAGATAAGATTGGGGCAGATTGGAGTGGAGAAGATTGGATTGAAGTGGGGTAGATTAGATTGGGCTGGATTAGATTAGTGTGGGGTGGAATGGATTGGAGGGGGTGAACTGGGATGGAGTGAGGTGGATGGGATTGGAATGAAGAGGGTTGAATTGGAATGAAGTGGGGCCGATTGAAGTGGGCAGATTGTTTGGATTGGAGTTGGGCAGATTGTTTTATATTTGAATCAGGCAGATTAGGGTTCAGTGGATTGCAGTGGGGCAGATTGTTTGGATTGGAGCAGATTGGAGTGGGGCAGATTATTTTGGAGCAGATTGTTTTGGATTAGAGTGGGACAGATTGTTTTGGATTGGAGTGGGGCAGATTGTTTTGGTTTGGGGTGGGGCAGATTGGAGTAGGGTAGATTGTTTTGGATTGGGGCAGATTGTTTTGGATTGGGGTGGGGTACATTGGAGCAGGGTGGATTGTTTTAGATTAGAGTGGGGCAGATTGGTTGGATTGGAGTGGGGCAGGTTGTTTTGGATTGGAGTGGGCAGGTTGTTTTGGATTGGAGTAGGGCAGATTGAAGTGGGGCAGATTGTTTTAGATTGGAGTGGGGCAGGTTGTTTTGGATTGGAGTGGGTCAGATTGTTTTGGATTTGAGTGGGGCAGATTGGAGTGGGGCAGATTGTTTTGTATTGGGGTAGGGCAGAATATTTTGGATTGGAATGGGGCAGACTGTTTTGGATTGGGGTGGGACAGATTGGAGTAGGGCAGATTGTTTTGTATTTGAGTGGGGTTGATTGTTATGAATTGGAGTGGGGCAGATTGGAGTGGAGTGAGATAGATTGGATTGGAGAGGGGTAGATCGGATTGGGCTAGATTGAATTGGTGAGGGGTGGATTGGATTGGATTGAAGGGGGGTGAATTGGGATGGAGTGAGGTGGATTGCATTGGAGTGGGGCAGATTGTTTTAGATTGGAGTGGGGCAGATTGTATGGATTGGAATGGGGCAGATTTTTAGGATTGGAGTGGGGCAGATTGGAGTTGATCAGATTGTTTTGGATTGGAGTGGGCCAGATTGTTTTGAATTGAGTGGGGCAGATTGGAGTGGGGCATATTGTTCAGTATTGGAGTGGGTCGATTGTTTTGCAATGGAGTGGGGCAGATTGTTTTGGATTGGATTGGGGCAGATTGTTTTTGATTTGGGTGGGGCAGATAGGAGCAGGGCAGATTGTTCTGTATTGGTGCGGGGTTGATTGTTTTGGATCAAAGTGGGACAGATTGGAGTGAGGTAGATTGGATTAGCCTGGAGTAGAGAGGTGTGGTGTGGATTGGATTGGAGGGGGGTGAATTTGGATGGAGTGAGTTGGATTACATTGGGGTGGATTGGAGTGGGCGGATTGTTTTAGATTGGAGTGGGGCAGATTGGTTGGATTGGAGTGGGGCAAGTTGTTTTGGATTGGAGTGGCCAGCTTGCTTTGGATTGGAGTGGGGCAGATTGTTTTGGATTGGAGTGGGTCAGATTGTTTTGGATTTGAGTGGGGCAGATTGGAGTTGAGCAGATTGTTTTGGATTGTAGTGGGCCAGATTGTTTTGGATTGTAGTGGGTCAGATTGTTTGGAACTGAGTGGGGCATATTGTTTTGTATTGGAGTGGGCAGATTGTTTTGGAATGGAGTGGTGCATATTGTTTTGATTGGAGTGGGGCAGAGCGGGGCAGATTGTTTTGGATTGGAGTGAAGCAGATGTTAGTGGGGCAGATTATTTTGAATTGGAGTGAACCAGATTGTCTTAGATTAGATGGGGCAGATTGGGTTGGGGCAGATTGCAATGGGGTGAGGTGGATTTGATTGGAGTGGGGTAGAATGGATTGGAGTGGTGTGGGGTAGTTTGGATTGGATTGGAGGGGGGTGAATTGGGATGGAGTGAAGTGTATTGAATCGGAGCGGGGCAGATTGAAGTGGGGTGGATTGGAGCGGGGCAGATTGTTTCAGAAGGGAGTGGAGCAGATAGTTTGGACTGGAGTGAGGCAGATTGCTTTGGATAAGGATAGGGTGGATTGGAGTGGGATAGATGTTTCCAGGTGTGCATATTTGTGTTTAGGGTTCTCACTCCTACCTCTATCCTGTTACCTCTGCCAGGTGTGTAGCACTTTCCCATCAGACCCAGGACAGCACTCTTCTATGCTGTGAATGGGCCCCTCCTGCCCGTTTCAGCAGAGAGGCCAGAGCAGTTTTCAAATCAACTGAATGCACAGCAAAACACTGTGATGTAAATATATCCACTGGAGAGATGTGTGCTCTGCTGTAGGAGAAGTTCATTAACCCCAGCACCAACAAAACTAGGAGTAAGTGGTAAGTGACAGAAAACAGAGAGAGAAGGGAGAGTCTGGGTTTTGCATGGAGAGAGAGGAGAAAACACAGGGCTTCAAAGGATGCTTAAGGTACGTCCAGATGTTCTTAACCAGCTGTGAGTAAATCTACCCAGAGGTCAAAGGTGAATCAGACGTACCAATAGAGCAGTGGCCCTGAAAGGCCTTTAGGGCTGGAGTAAAGTAAGCCACTGTCAGACTTCCTGCTGAAAGACAGAGTCAGCATCAGCTGTCCCAGCCTGGTGTCAGGAAACGCTCGCCTGCCCTTGCCCTCTCAGCCTGTTTAGACATCCACGCACCCCCCTAACCACGCACAAGGGCCCCCCTCCTCACCAGACAGTACCATAGGCCCCAGAGCCCCCTGACCGCAGGTCCTTGTACCGGAGGTGCACCTCCCACACCAACTTGTTGATGTCCAGCCTCAGAAGCCTTTCATCCATGGGGTCACCATCTCCTCTGTGCTTTCAGAGGCAGCCAGGTGAGGTGGGACCCTCCCCGCCCTACCGCCAGGTGTGTGTGCTGGGGAGGGGGATGATCTGTCCAGTGTCCAGGTGATCGACACATTCACGTTTCTTATCAGTAACTGCTTTGGAATGTGTGCCTGGGACATCTCTGTGGGAAGCCACGCCTGGAGGGAACAGTGGAAGGGAGGGAGAAACGAGAGTCAGGAAAGAGAGTAGTGAAAGATGGGGTCAGGAAGGAGACGAGAGTCTGGAAGGAGCGAGGGGGAAGAGACAGGGTCAGGAAGGAGAGAGAGGAGGAAGAGACAGGGTTCAGGAATGAGAGAGAGGGAAGAGATGGGACTGGCTAGAGTATCGTTTGGTAGATCCTGTCACTGCAAACACTAGCTGTGCAACCGTGCATGACCAGGAACATATTTGGGAACAACGCCATAATACACCCAGAGACCATTGCTAGTGCAGTGCCCTATCTCTGCATGACAGCCAGCCAGAGTGGGTCTGGGAAGTCTATTTGTGTCTCAGGAGGTTAAATACAGCATGTGCGCCAAAGTTCGTTAATTTCACCATGTGTTAGAAGGACTTCCTTGGGAGTTTAGTCGGTTCGGTGGTTATCGTAAACTTACTTGCTCACAACCAGTATTGATGAGAGGCTTCACAATATGAAATTGATGTGGGGAACTGTTCTAATTTTCAGCCATTAAACTCTTCTTGTAGTGGAAGTAATGAACGGCTTCAGCCCCATGCTGGGCCTGAATTGTATGGCAAGATTTCGTCGCTGGGGTAGATAAGGTAGGGAGTAGGGGGCAGGAATAAATGCAGTGGGGTGAGCAAGCGGCTGTTATGGTAAAGGAAGCACGGGCTCCTTTGTAATAGATGAGCTTGGTTGTGAGAGTTTCGCTTCTGAGAGCAAGTGGTCATCCGATATAAAGGTTTCTGATGGTATCGTTTTAAAACACTGATGAACCGAGCTGAGGACAAATGTTTGGTGCTGTAAGCGTAGCAATGGTAAGACCAGGATGAGCTGCAGAAGTCCTGTGGAGGCGCGGTGCTGGGATGATTGGAGGGTAGCGGCCAACCCCCTCTATGGTGCGAAACAGACCAGCGGGCCCAGGGACGGGGGCACTAGAGGCTACAGGTCCCTGGCACAGAAGGAGGAAGCAGAGGCTGCAGCCCCTGGGGGTACAGCCCTGGGGCAACAGGAGCCAGGCAGCAGCTTGGGCATGAGATAAGAAAAAAACCCAGCGCTCAGGGCAAATGAAAACACCAGCGATCCTGAGGAGGGCTTGTAAAACAAAGAAAAAGAAGTTCCTAAATTGGGCATAAAATGAGGGATAGTGGAGGGATAGTGTACTGGGTCCCTGCTCTCTGGGAGGTGTAAACACATGAAGGGGCATGACAAATGTATGGCATGGACAAATGGGGAGAAAGAATGGGAGAGCGATGATGGAGCCAGCAAATGGGAAGCCTATAGGCGGGCTGAAGCCCACAATGCAGATACAGCATGCCTGTTTGTGACAGCGCATGCGCTGTCTACAGCCGAGACCTAAACATGCATTGTTGTCTATCTTTTCATACATGAATTCTTTGTACGGTACTTCAATGGCGATGAGACATGTCTTGTGCATTAGAAAGCCAGATAAATAAAGAAATTGGTAAATGGTGGATAGAATCATCCCCAGCCCAGTGCTAAAAGTTGGTTTATGGCAACCTACAATGGGATTCAGTATAGACACATCTGCATTCTGTATGCTGACCCAAGGTGCCACTTATCTTTTCACGGGCGCTGTCTCTCCTCCTCCGTTGCTTCTCTTCTTGCTGAGACCCGGAAGCGCACCGGCTCTCCTAAGCCAATCACAACTCTTCTGTTAGCAGCGTTGTGATTGGTCTGAGCGCCGTGGTTTCTGCGCTCAGACGGGGAATGGGAGCCTGTGCATGTTCTCCACTCAGGCTGTGTATTACAGGCCAGTGGAGAACATGCTAAGTGTGCATTATTGTTTGGCTGGCCCAAGACAGTCGGCCAAACCGTCATGCGCACTTAATGTTCACAAACCACTACTCCACCCAAGCTGTGACACCAGCACTGCTCCGCCCTAACCCAGCCCTGTAGCTACGAAAAATAAAATGATAATACTTATGCTATTATCATTTTATTTTTCCTTTTTCCACTGCTCTGAGAGCAGTGGGCCGCCCCTGCTCTACAGATACACATCCTCCAACTTCGAACACCTGTCATTCAAGCTGCATATTACAGCCAACGTCACTCAAAGCAGGCACTCTCATCTACAGACCATATGGATGATGTACCAACTTTACTGATACCATCATTGACCACGTTGCGCCACTCGTCCTCAACGGTAGCAATTACATTCTACTTGGAGGCCTGAACTTCAACCTGGAAGACCACGCCGACCCCAACTCAAAAGCACTCATCGAAGACCTTGGAAACCTGGGCCTCACCAAATGATTAAAGGAACCTACCCACATTGCAACAGAATGAAAAATTGTCATTCTATAAATACCTGCAAAAGGCTCTTGAGGAACTGGCAATTTGCGAGATCTGGGAAATGTCTTTAGCCGCACAAAGTTTTAAGAAAACAATTAATAAAGTAGTAAAACATTTATCCCTGTTGAAAGACAAAGAACTTTTTATAAAGCGATCTCATGCCTGGATGCTGGTACAGGAATATGCAAGTCTTAAGGTACAACCGTATCTAGAGATACCGTGGTCAATACAAACAAAAAACAGATTTATGAAAGCAAGATTCGGCGACTTGCCAGGCTTAAAACATGCAGTGCCTTGGCTACGACCTGCTATGCCGTCTCCCTGCAGACTATGCAAGTTATGGGATGAAAATATTACTCATTTGGTCTGTATTTGTGCAGCAATGATGGAGGAAAGAAAACGATATTTGAAAAACTGCTTCATTGTCAGAGGGGTTCGTACATGTAGACATGCGATGGTAGTTTGTTTTAGACCAACGGATATTAAAATGAATGCCAATTTTTCGAAATTTTTGATACTTGTAAAAAAGAAACTGGACGCTTGTGATCCAAGCACAATAAATCCGGAATTTTAAAAAATAATTAGGGACAGATTTCCTCCTATACAAATAAATTTATAAACAGTAATGAAATCATTTCTGTTATTAACTATTTAAAACGTGGAAAATGTTAAACGGACTGAATGTTTTCTGCTGGGACCTTTGATAAAATTATTTGAATGATATTATCAGGAATTTTAGATGTATTCGTCTGAAAATTTTAATTGGTGTGTTTTATAGCTTGTTCTAATTGTAAGATTTTTATTAATCATGCAATAACATTTATTTAATTTGATTTGATTTGATACCCACATTGCTGGAAACCTGCTGGACCCTATTTTCACCACCTTGAACGACATCCAAGTTGAAGAGCCCACATCAGTCTCCTGGTCAGACCACACCCTCATTAAGTTTAGCATCCCCATCGCATTCCTATGCACACCACCAGACTGCCCACCAAAACTGGAGCAGCGTCACTGAAAAGGACTGGAACATCGCTTTCAACACCCACAGATCCGGACACAGCATAGCAAGAACCTCCCCAAAGCCATTAAGAATTTCAACAATTCGATCATCTCTTGTGTCGACTCTATGGCCCCCTCAAACACATGAATGCAACAAGAATTTGACATCAGGCCAGTTGGTACACAGGGGAACTCATACTGATGAAATGGCCACTGCAAACAACTGGAGCACAAATGGAGAATTAGCCAGCACAATGTAGGCAGGAGCACATTCCAAATCTGCCCTGAAACACTACCACCAAATGATTCAGACCACCAAACACCCTTTTGCAGAACACATGGATACCATTGTGGAAGATTTCACCTCACCATCGGCCACCTGCAACACGAGCACCGCTCACAGGGCCTCTGCAACAAACTCACTCAATTCTTCAGCAACAAAATTGCTGCTTTACACAGCAACTTCAACTCTCAACCGGACCCGACAGACCTCATCAAATGTTTCTTGAATTTATCCAAAGAACTCATGATTACCACAAGGCCATCATCACCCCAGATTAAACTGCCGCCAGCATGAAGTCCGTCCACTCTGGGACTCCATCAGACCCCTACCCCCATAATGCCTACTCCAGAAGCCTCAACCCATCATATTCATGCTCACACATATTCTGAATACCTCAATCTCTTCTGCAGCCATCCCAGATATTTGGAAATGATCTACTGTCCTCCCATTCCTGAAGAAATCCTCTGCAGTCTCTTCAATGATCGCCAACTACAGACTGATCTCCCTGCTAACATTACCGGCCAAGGTCTTAGAGAAAATCATCAGCAGACACCTAATCAAGTACTTCAACGACCACCAACTCCTTGATGCCACTCTGTCTAGTTTCAGACCTAACCACAAGATGGAAACTGCCATCATCGCTGCCACGCTTGACATCCCCAGGCACTGGAGGGAGGAGACACTGCGGCCCTCACAGTGGCGGCTCGTCAGCTAAGGGGGAGAAGTGTCACCCACTACTTTTTTGCAGTGAACCACAGAGAAAATAAAATGATAATAACTTGTGTTATTATCATTTTAATTTCTCCTACTCCACCCACAGCTTTGTGTGAGGGGCGGGGGCCGGGGAGGAGTGGTAGCACCCTCCTAAATTGCACAATGACTGCTTGGATGGCCGCCCAAAGCAGTCTTGCGCACTTCGCATGTTCTCCATGCAGGCTGCATTACAGCCTACGTCGAGAACATGCCCACGCCTCCAGTCAGCATCTGAGCGCCGAAACACAGCACTCAGACCAATCACAACCCTGCTAAGGCAGCATTGTAATTGGCTGACTGGGAGCCTGGGTGTGCTTCCTGTGGCTGAGTGAAGGAGGACTAAGGAGGAGAGACGTGTAAGAAAGTGGGGAAAAGGTACGTTTTTATTTATTTTTTCTATAACCACTTTCCCCACATCTCCTCCCCTCCAGCGTCCTCCCCCTATCTCTCGTGTCCTCCCCCCTCACGCCCCCCTACCGCCGATCCGTGCCAGCCGCCGCTGGGCCCTCATCCTCCTTGACCTCTCTGCGGCATTTGACACGGTCTCTCACCCCATCCTCATCGAATGCTTACACGACATTGGAATCCAAGGACACACATTCCGATTGATCTTGTCCTTCCTGACTGGAAGGCCCCAGTCAGTTAGCCTTTTAAATGCGTACATGATCCCTCTACCCAGTATCATCTGCTCTCACAACATCAACGTCCTCTTTTACGTCGATGACACAAAGCTTGTTCTCTCCCTCATGGATAAGACACCCAGTAAAATGATCAAGTTCAATGACTGCATGTCTGAAATCACCCACTGGATGAAGACTGACTGTCTGAAGTTGAACACCGATATGACCGAAATCATGATCTTTGGAAGAGTACATCACTGTGGGGCTCCACCTGGTGACCAACAGAACTTGGACTGACATCCATCCACACCGCCCATGCCAAGGACCTCGCGATCGTCATCGACAGCAAACTTGACATGACTGCCCAAGTCAATGTCGTCACCATCTCATGCTTTTATACTCTGAAATCTACTGAGAAAGAGTTTAAATTGGCTCCTAATCTGCACCTGGAAAACCATCTCACACGCCCTTGTCACAAGCACGCTGGACTATGGGAACACCCTGTATGCCGGGGTGAACAAAAAACTCACAGAATGCTGCAGACCACAGCTGTCAGAATTACTCTCAACCTCCCACACTGCACTCACGTAATAACACACTTGAAGGAGGTCCACTGGCTCCCCATACACAAACAAGAACAATTCAAACTTCTCACCCACACTTTCAAGGCACTACATAACATTGGTCCTGCATACCTCAACAATCTAATCTGCTTTCACAAACCTTTCAGATACCTCCAATCTTGCGGGCTCCTACATGCACACATCCAATGCATATGGAAAACCAGATCTGGCAGTCGAGTATTGTAAGAAATCGGGTTATTGGTTGAGGGGCATGGGACCCTCACTCAGGCAATTACTACAATCTTTGTCAGGGTGAATTCACTAAATTAACCTGTGCTTAACCCTCTGGTAGCTTAGCACAAAGCAGTCAGGTTTAACATAGAGGCAATGTGTAATGCATTTATGCAGCACAGTAATAAAGTGAAAACACAACACAAGAAAAATCTGACACCAATTTAGAGTAAATTTTAATAAATAAATACCAGAACAACAAAAATGCACTCAGCACTAGAGAACTGGAGATATGTAATTTCAAGGTTTTAGGTTAAATAGCTCTGGGAAGCAAAAAAGCTCCAACTGTGGTTATCTGGTCACACTGGACTGGGACAAAGTCACAAGTTCAGGCCACCGCAATGGAGCACAGGCCAGATAAAGAGACCAGGTTAGTCCAGCTGAGAATTGTACCTTCTGTCCTTGATGTGAGGCAGTGTGTTGTGCTTCATTGGTCCTGGTGAGGAGCTGTGAGGGCTGCGATGCGAGGTCCTGTGTCGAGTTGCATTGCACTGCATCAGTTCCTGTGAGGCTGACAATCAGGGGCTGCAATGCAAGGTCCTGTATCGAGTTGCATCATGCTGTGTTGGTTCTGAGGAGGCTGCCAATAACGAGCTGCAATGGTAGGTCCTGTGTTGAGTTTCATCGCGCTGCGTCAGTTCCAGTGGAATCCACAGTTAGCAGGGAGGGGTACACTCTGATGCCAGCCAACGGTCCAGGACCTGGGGGACACCTCTTAGGGATCATACTAACTCATGTAGAGGCCAGAAGCAGAGCTCAGGTAAGTCCAATTACAGGTCCAGGCGGGTCCAGTTGCAGCAGGTCAGCTGGGCAGTTGCAGGGAGGTCCTTGGAGGTTATTTTGTCCCTGTATCTTAAACAGGAGGTCAGCCAGCTGACGCTTGGAGTCACTCAGGTTAGCCTGAGATGAAGGTAAACAGGCCCAGTCTTCCTTCTCAGACACTGAGACAGTCTTCAACCAGCAGGGCAGTCCTCTGGTAGCAGCAGGGCATTTCTCTGATGGAAGGGCAGTCCTGTAATGCCCACAGGTCAAGGAGTGTATTGAAGAGTGGCTCTGGAGGTCCAATATTTATACCTGGTGACACCCTTTTATGTGGGGGGGATTCCCTATACTACCCCCACATCTGGTTCTGGAAAGTTCTTCCCTTCCCCTGTCGAGGCTCCATGAAGTGCAGGGAGCAGCGCAACCCCCAGCCATCCTAGCAGTTTGGCCAATCCTGCCTACAGCTACTCCCTTTTTGTGTGACTGTATGGGTAAATATGAAAAGCCCAATAGCAGAGCCATTCACATTCATGTGTCCCAGGACACTGGCAGAGGCACAAAATGGTGAGGATAAGAAAGCACCAACTTTCTAAAAGTGGCATTTTCAGAATTGTGACTTAAAATCTGACTTTACCTTAAAATAGGATTTTAAATTGCAATTAATTTAAGTCCAAACAGCACATCTCTACCTGCTCCCAATCCAAAGTTAGCACTTATTAAATGTAATACAGTAACCCAGCGTTAGTCTATGCAAGAGATCGACCTTACAGTAGTGAAAAATTAATTTATGAGTTTTTTACTACCAGGACATGCAAAACTTAAACCCACATGTCATACTTTTTAACTACAATACACCCTGCCCTATGAGCCTTTAGGGCCTACCTTAGAGGGTGACTTATATGTATTAAAAAGGAAGGTTTAGGCTTGGCAAAAGGTTTATTTTACTA
Source organism: Calotriton arnoldi (assembly GCA_963921515.1). Classification (NCBI taxonomy): domain Eukaryota; kingdom Metazoa; phylum Chordata; class Amphibia; order Caudata; family Salamandridae; genus Calotriton; species Calotriton arnoldi. Next base: position 102,836 of record CAWUFW010017967.1, read on the forward strand.
GGTTGAACTGGCAGTTTACAATTGCACTACAGGGTGCTGCAGTAGCAGGCCTTAGATATGTTTTAAAGTGCCACTTTAGTGGGGGGCACAATAAGTGCTGCAGGCCCACTAGTAGCATTTAATTTTCAGGCCCAGGGTACATGTAGTACCATATAATAGGGACTTACAAGTAAATTAAGTGTGCCAATAGGTGTCGGCCAATTTTATCATATTTTAGGGAGAGAGTACAAACACTTTAGCACTGGTCAACAGTGGTAAAGTGAGCAGAGTCCTAATGGCAACAACAACGAATTAAGCAAAGCCGGAGAGGTGACGACAAAATGTTTGGGGGCGACTCTACAGAGATGGTCAGGTCCAACAAGCTTTCTTCTACATCACCCCTAAAGTGCATAAAGACTTGCAGCTACACATCAGAGCCTCCTCCTCACTTCTTGAATTCTGTAAGGAGTTGAAGACCTGGCTTTTCCATTAGCCCCACTAGGCCCTATGTGTGGCTAGAGTCACACCCGATTTGCACCAGGATACTCTCCTGAGTAATAGTGCACTCTACAAATCTGCATAACATAACAACATAAGAATCACAGTCATACAAAATATTGTCTTTGTAAAATATCTGGCCTTATCCTTTTTCCTAATCCTGGTTATTTTCTTCTTTCCATTTGTTCAAGGTGTGAGAGGTATGATAGAGGCCCCCATTTTAAACCCAACTTTTCTTCCTTCTCAATACTTTCCTGCCTCCTCAACTGAACTCCCTCTCTCTCATCTCCTTTTGTTTTCGTTTTCTTTTTTTAGTTTACTCTGCCCGGGTTTCTAAACATTTTACTCTCATGCATTATTTGAGATTGCCTGTCCCCTTTCGTCTATCATTTGGCACAGTTTCCTGGGCCTTCCTCTACCATTACACAGTCTTACCCCTCCCCCTGCCTTATTGTATCTTTGTAAAAAATATAAGGAAGAGATTTAGGGTGGAGCATCAGAACCACCAAGGTTCCGTCTGAGAAGAAAAGTAGTTTGGATCACAGATTTTACAACTGCTTTACCACAATTTCTTTTCTAGATTTTCTTTTATGAAAAAGTGATTTGGCAATTTTTAGTGACAAAAATAGTGTCGCCTAAGATGGTGCCCATGATGATAGAGCAACTAAAGTACTGATTGGTCAAATATGGTAAGAATTTGGTTTTAGAACACTGAAGAGTAGATCAAAGAACACAGAACACAAGAAGCTGAAGAACTGCTTCTTCGAGTAAGTCATACAGCCCTGGGACTTGCCTCACACACCAGAGAAGCGCGGGGATACCCTCAAGAGTGATGGTGTGCCAACGAGCGGAAGAGGTAGTATACAAAAGTAGGGGGTGCGTGAAGAAATGGGAAAAAAATATGGTCACCATGGCGCAGATACAGAAATGCATAGTGGGGTCTGGGGCCTGCGATACTGTTCCATTTATTTTGCAATGTACGATAAGGTGTCTGTTATAACTCACCTCCTGGTCTTGGAAATATTTGTTACTTCAATACTGTGCTTATTCCTAGTACGGCTGTGTTTCCTTCACCCCTTCTACGCTGTATTCTAGTTCTTAATCAACCTGGTGGTGTACATGCATATACGCTTAATAATGTACTGTCATATGAGCTTGTTCAATAAAAATAATTGGAAAAAAAGAGTGATGGTGTGCTATACAAAAACATACATATATATATAACAGAGTAACATAGCTAATTCAGTTAGGGCCAGATGTACGACCATTTATTGCGGTCGCAATGGGGTTTTAGGCCCGTTTGCGACCGCAAACAATGTGTGGCCAATGTACCAACCCTATTTTGCGAGTCGCTAATCAATTAGCGACTCGCAAAATAGGTTAGCGACTCGCTATTAGGAAGGGGCGTGCCAAGGGCGTCTCTTCCTAATAGCGAGTCCAGAACCCATGTATGAATGTTTCGCGACCGCAATTGTGGTCTCAAAACACTCGCAGTTTTCCACCCTTCTGTGAAGGGTGGTAAGGCACTCGCAAAGGGAAAGGGGTCCCCATGACGATAAATCAGTCCCACAAAGTGCCCCAAAACATCATATATAGTGATCTGTGAGACCAGCCCATCCGGCACTGCCAGATTGCCTCATAGGCAAGAGTGAACATGTTTCCAAGTCCACATTTTGCGATCATAAATAACAATCATCAGCAGTAGGATTCCCTGAAATCTCATGTGTTTCATGTTGTCTGGGTGGATTGTGGTGCTCTACAGAGACACCATTTACTACAAGGACCGACCGTCCAGTGCAAATTCAAAACAAAATCTGTTCTCTGTACTCAACCCTGCAAGACCAACAGTTACAATATGTTGCATTGGTGCTGATGTCTGGGTTCCCTCGTTGGCACCCAGTCAGATTATTAACGAGCTGGGCCCTTTACAGGGGATATCTCGAGAAATGAATAAAATGTTCTCTATTCAGTCCCGGACGATCAGCAATCACCAGTCACATGGATTCCAGAAGACACTTTGGGGGATATTCTCAAGGACTGGCGCCAGTCAGTCACAGGGGAGCAGGAGCTACGAAGACACAGGGCCCAGCTTCGAGGTAAGACTTCCCTCATTACAATATTTACGACACCCGCTCACACACACACATCCCTGCTTCCAGGCACCATCCAGTATTCTTTATGGCGTTTACCACCTCACAGCTGTCCAACACGCCCCCCAGCACTTCTCAATGGCGGCCGCAGGACTAACACGTGTGCCAAAGGCACATACGTAGTTACAACGCATTACATGACATTGCATTCCATTCCAATGCATACTAATACTAGGCACATTGCAACAGTAGGTTAGGCGTTGCATTGCGGAGACATGAACATCACTATTCCCACTCCAGTGAGTGCAACCCTAAACTAACCTTTGCACCCCAATCCCAAACGTGAACCCAGGAATTCCTTTTTGAGGCCACAGTACACACACAAAAATCAAAATTGACCCAAATTCACACCCCAAATTCCATATTTTACCCCAAATGCACAACCCAATTTTCATATTTTACCCCAAATGCACACCCCAATTTTCATATTTTACCCCAAATGCACACCACAATTTCCATATTTTTCCCCAAATGTACACCCCAATTTTCATATTGTACCCCAAATGCACACCCCAGTTTTCATATTTTACCCCAAATGCACACCCCAAATTTCAGATCCGACATCCGAAACCCATGCCCATACAAAATACTGACCTCACAATGTGTTGTAAAGGCACCTGCGTTGTCGGAGTTGCGCAGTTAATGATGTACTGCCTGCGTTGTACTGGACGTCTCCAATGCCAAAGGCAAACCATAGGCTAGCCCGTCTGCGTCCGTCTGCCCCTGGACTGCGCTCAGCACCAAGGAGCCTTCCTCTTGGACACTCCAACGCTACGACGCCAGCACCCTCCTCGCCATCAACCCTGGATGCCACATCTCCTGCCAGGGCCGACCACTGCTCCGGACCGGACATCGCCATCGCCATCACTGACGGCTGCAGTATCACCCGCAAGGAGCAGCCCGACCTTTAAGGACAAGGCATTGCCATCACCTACAGAGGCACACTCCAACTGACCACGCACTCTAATGACCCAAGGGTGACCATGGACCACCTCAACTCCCAGATCCGGACCAAGCCCAAGCACATCCACTGCGGCACCCTTATGTGCAGGCCCCCCAGCCCTTGGCCCCCCCATTCTCAAATACCATTGTTGACCTCATTGCACCCCAGGGTCTCCCATCCACCGAGGACATCCTACTCGGTTATCTCAAGTTCCACCTGGACAACCCCAGTGAGCAGGACACCAACGCCTTCTGGGGAAGGTTCCCAACATCAGACGTAAGCAGCAACTCACCTCAACAGGCCACATAGCAGGACACACGTTCAAGCACGTCACCACTGCCAGCGGGAGCTTCAACTTCAGACACAACACCGGACTCTCCTGGACCGACCATCATTGGATGCATCACGTCTTCACCTTGCCCTCCGGACACCACCGCCATCATCGCAACCCCTCGCAGCTGGCTCAAGGCCACCGAAGGAGGTCTCGTCAACACTCTCTGCACCAACACTCCGCCACTGCTTCCAACCGATGACACTGCTGCGCGCAACCGCCACCGATGGTTCTCAAACAGCGCCGACATTCGGGCACCCCTCATGAACGGCACTGCGTCAGTACCTTCCGCCTGCCTGATGGCAGGCGTGAGGGTGACGCAGTGCCACAGAGATAGGCTGGCCCCATGCATTGTTGGAGTTGAGTCATGGTTGTGACACAACTGCAGCAATGCGTGACTTTAACGCAGATAGATACGTCAGGATTCCAGACGTATCTGTCATTACTTGCATCATGGAGCGCTGTCCAGTGAATACAGCGCATCCATGGTGTTGCAAGAAGGGGATAGTGAAAAGTGTTGCAACGCTGGCTTGTTGCAGCGCTGCAACACTTTTTATGAGTGAGGCCCAGGAATGCGCACTATCTTATTGATGGTGCGCAGTCCTGCCCTGTAATTTTGTAGCAGGGCAGCGCAGCAACATTGCTTGCAGCGCGGTCCAGCAACAAAACATGCGGAAATAAGGCCCCAATGGTTATCTCCATTTTAAGACCAGATATTTTCTGGTCTTAAAAAACTGCCTCTAGTTGAAGTTAGAGCCACTTTTTTTGGTGCTCTGGACTTAAGGAATCCCCTTGTGAATGTGGAGATGTTGGGTTAACAGCAGAATTTGCACGGGAACGCCTCCCTTGCATGTAATTAGCAATAATTATCGCTGACAGAAATCGCGATCTTTGAAATGGTACTTTCGCCTCAAAGCTGTCGCTAACAGCTGTTAGCGACAGCTTGTGAATAGTGCGATAAAAATATTGCCGCTTAATAGGCAGAAAAGTGCCGCTAACGCGGCGATATTGCCTTGTGAATATGCCCCAGAGTGTGTTCTCCAGGTTAACTGTGGCTGATTAAAACCAAGGGGCATATTAGCAACGATTTGCAATAATTATCACAAAGCGCGCTTAGCGCTGTTTTTTTTATCGCCGGCTATCGCTGGATTTCATTGCCGAGATAGCGCGTTATTAGCAACGCTTATCTCCAAGGCGATAAAAAATCCAGCGATAGCGGCGAAATGCGAGAATATCGCAGGAAATCCTGCGATAAAACACCAGCGATAGGGGAATCCTTGATGATAGGCCATGGTGGACTTAGCCTCACAATCCACCTCCCATTGAGAAAATAGGCAAGTCAAGTTTTTAGCAGGTGTTAAATTCCAGCGATAATCGCGGTTAGCGCGACTTTTTTTATCGCTTTGCGGGCATTGATAATAGGGGGAAGTTGTGTTTGCGACTGTTTGCAGTTGCTTTTAGTTGGGAACGCCTACTTTGCATGTCATTAGCGATAATTATCGCTGACATGCAAAGCGGCAACAAAACGGCCGCTATCGCCATTAAGCTGTCGCTAACAGCTGTTAGCGACAGCTTGCTAATAGGGCGATAAAAATATCGCCGCTTTATCGGCAAAAAGTGCCGCTAAAGTGGCGATACTGCCCTTGATAATATGCCCCCAAGATTTAATGTGCTCTGTCATGCTTCTGTGAGCCGAGGTTGTCCCTCGTCATTGGCATCACGCCTGCAAACGCTCATCTCTTGTGCTCTCTCCAGTTCATTACCTCGGCATTCAAGAGAGCCAGAAACCCTAAGGCTTGGAAAGAAACGAATATTGATAAACCGTAAACGCAACACTAACGCTTTCTCTGAAGCATTGCCTTGCCCAGATCTCCTTTCTTCTCACATTACCAAGCTCAAGAAAGTATCTACCGAAAACATTCAAATTATTTCACATCTCTGGCTTCTAAAATGGCGCGTATCAATGAACAATTTATTTTCGTTTTCCTTCACGCTATAACCATAGCCTTCTTGAGTTTAGATTCCTGTCTCAGGAAGGGGGTCTTTATTAAGTGCTGCTCAAAAGCATGTAAAAGAGCGGTTTTGGAGAAATGTCCAAATCACGCAACGTCTACAGTGTATTAACCCTGGGCAAAGCACTACGCTACACTCGCGTAGTTTGCGAAGTTTGCGCTACTTCGCACAACGCGAATTGCACGTAGCACAGTGCAAACACGCATAGCGTAGTGCAGCGGTCATTTTTTGCTTGCTCGCGGTCCTCAACGTCAAGTTGGCGACCGCGAGCAAGCAAAATGACATCCCGGCGAGACTTTTTCTCGTTCGCGATCAGCAACATCAAGTTGCCGATCGCGAGCGTGGAAAATAAACCTCCCGGCGAGATTCTCAACGCGGGGAGGTCAGGTTTCTCATTGCGAGTGGTCGTGTATGCTCGCGACCGCTCGCAATGAGAAACTACCAGTCCGCGTTGAGAAAGCTGCCGCTCGAGTAAAAATCTACTCGAACGGCAGTAAAAGACAGCTCGCACTGTGCAAGATGCCGTTTTCAATGATTGCACAGTGCGGACAAGCATCCGGCACTGTGCAATCATTGCGAACAGTGCACTACGCAGTTCGCGTAGTGCTACGCGTAGCTCGCATAGTGCGAACTGCACTTTGCGTAGCTTCGCGTATCGCTACTTCGCGAACTACGCCCAGGCTTACAGTGTATATAGAATGAATTCCCAGCGAGATGTCATACTTACTATCCAAGAGCGTTAGTTAGCCCATGCACGTGTGTGATATTTTGTTACTCACGTTTAGCATGATCTTCCAATTGTAATATGTCTTGCATTCTGAAGTCTGAGGAAGTGCAAAAAATTCCCAACACAGTTGCAGCTGGAGTACCTTTTTTGCTGCCCTAGCATGGCATGATACACTAATCCACGTAGTCTCACGAGCTGTAATGACCAAGAACCCAGAAATCTGGCCATACACCTGTGTCCTCGACAGTCATGTTGTCTTCACTCAAGCCCTATGGCAGAGGCAGTTCCTGTGGCATCTGTTGATGGTGATTTTCGATGGCCATTTTGAGGGTCTCTGGCTGCCTTAAATTGCCTTTACCAATAGAATGTTGACACAGCTGGTGGAGTTATCTAGAAGAGTGAGCCGACACAGTGGAACTTTATTTTCTGTTTCCAGTGCTTCAAGACATTGTTAATGTAATAACCCCACCTGCCCATGTGTGCACTCCAAATATTTTGTTTGTACTGCAACAAATCATCATCATCATCATTATCACTCGTTATTTTGGAAAACAAGTTCCATAAAAACATACAATAAGCATAAAAAAGACAACGTATATTTAGAGATTCACAGTTAAGTTTAAAACAGTCATGTGAAAATCATAATTTAAATTATTAATTGCCCTCACTCAATCTCTTCCTCAAGGCATCTTTTAAAACCCCCCACAATAAATAAACAAATCAGAAAACATAATTAGATGGAGGGTGTCTTAATTCGAAAAATTATCTTAGCAGCAAGGTTGAAGGTTCTCCACCAGGGACCAGCCTTTGGGAACTCCCAGTAATTTGTGCATCAGCCTCAAACGGAATCTGGCTAGGAGATACTGATGGTAACAAGTATTTACAAAATAATCAGATAGGACTCAATATACAGTGTTGTTTTGAGAGCCACAAACTTGTAAACAGTTCCCTTGCTTAGCATATGGTCCTCTCTACTAGACTTTCTAAGAGCACTATGGTTGGCTTTAGTCCATGCTAATTCAGATTTTGTGATGGAGTCAGGGGCCAAGAACAACTCAGGACACCCTAGGGCCTGAAACTCCGCTCGTACATGGTTAAACCATTTTATTAGCATGATCCAAAGAAAGACAGTTCCTTAATAAGAGCCTATCAAATTCTAGCTCTAGATTAATCCAGAAAGAGAGACATTTTAATAAGGGGCAAAGGGCGATTTTATCAGCAATCAATCCCTTCCCTACTCCCTCAAGGGCAATAAAAGTTGCTGTACTGCGGGGTAGAGCAAGCAAATGCTTAAGGAAGAGGTACTCAGTTGCCTGCAAAGGGGAGCAGTGCACATAACCCCACAGATCACATCCATGCATAATTACAGATTCACATTTAGCTTCATAATCTTCAGCATGGACTGTACTACTTTATTCCCAAGCCTTGCAGCAAAATCAAAAAGAGCTCCCACAGTCCTCTTAAAGAGAAGTGGTTTAGATGTGATCGATGGTACCCAAGAGCCTTTGTCATCAAACATAATTCCAAGATATGAAAAGGAAGGAACCCTGGTGATTTTCACCCCCGCAATCATATGCTTTGCACTCTTCGTGGATCTTGGGCTCACAACCATTTTGTGTGACTTCCCCGAGTTTGCTTGTAAGTCAAGGGAAGCCATAAAGCTCACAAAAGAATCCAGAAGTCGTGAAAGATCTAGAGCAGTCCTGGAAAGAAGGACTTTATCATCCGCATTTAAGAGAACTAGAATAGGCCTCTTCCCCATTCTTAGAAGATCGATGCCTTCACGTGACCCTCCAAATGATTAATATACAATGTAAATAAGAAGGGGGCCAAAATGCACGTTTTATAGAGAAATAATCAGTGCAGTCCCCATTACTATTATACCGAACACAGGCGGTCATGTTCTGGTGAAAATCAGCTAGAAAATGTACAAGCTCAATATCAATCCGTAAAGAAACCATTAGGGCAACAGCTTATTTCTATTCACACTGCCAGTGGCTGAGGAAAGATGCATATGGGCCAAGTGAATGCTCCCTTGTTTAGCAATAGTAAATTTATTGATGATCAAGTAAAGATTCAGGGCCTGGTCAATAGTAATTTTGCCCTGCCTAAATCCATATTGAATGTCTGCTAAAATGAGAATATTGTCTGCCCACTCTTGCAGCTGAGATAAAATTCCCTTCCAACAACCTTAACAGTTGAGTCAAGTAGGGAAATCGGCCTATGGCACTAAGGGTCTAAACACAAGCTCTTTTTAAAAACAGGAATAATAGCTGAGTGCGACCAGAAGGCAAGAATCACAGTCTTAACCACAGCATTCAAATACAAAGTTAGTAACAGGCCCATAGATTGATATCTGTTTTAAACAGACCTTAAGGGACCCCATCAGGACCTGTCAAAATTCACCACCACACAATCCCTGATGGAACTCTTCTGCTGTCGCCCAATCCAACCCACCCTCAAGACATCATAATGTGCCCAAAAGGAAAGGCCCCATTAATATTATAGCCTCTGCACCAGTGTGCTATCTTATTACTAAGTTGATCTGTGTGCTCCACCTGCCCCTCCGCTAGTGGAACATTAGTAGTAATCAACACATAAGGCGAAGCATCTGGGGGAAGATCTAAGACAGAGGATCAGGACCTAGTGTATTCGATACACTGTAGGGACTGATTATTCCTAATCGTCCTGGCAGTAGTTCATTTGAACCCATGGTGGCTAATGTAGCAACAGGACTTCTTGGCCTAAGGTGTTCATTAGGTGTAATAATATTTTGAACACCCACCACTTTTGTGACTGAGGAAGTAGTTACTCCCTTTTTCCCTGGTAGCACTGATGTAGAAGTATGTCCCATGTTTCCAACCTGACTAACAACACGGTGCTCACTAGGTTGAAAATGAGGGATGGGGAGTATACTGGCAATAAGGACAAAGAGCTAAGTAGGGCACTGACTATCTTTTTGTCATGGTTTAAAAATGCAGATTCTATGGCAGTGAGCCTAGTCCTTATAGTATCAGATCTTGAGTAGGCAAGCAGCTCTAGTTTGTCGAAAACACGAGAATGCAACTGATCAAGCAGCGGAAAACCACCACGGGTAGCAAAGCAACTATTTAGATTTGCATGCCTCAATCCCACCATGTCAGTTCCTAATTCATGAAGAGTTCTTTCAGTAGACCTTACATCATCATTCCCTCTGGTTCGGGCATTAGGAGGGTTCCTTTTTTCCATTTGCAGGTGGGTGAGTCAAGAGCAGTAGACATCTCCCCTGGAACTTGATGAACATCCACAACAGTCAGTAGTGGTGAGACCCCTGATTGTGATGACAGTCCAGTGGATCCCATGTTTGACTGAATGCTCATTGTGGGAGATCTATCCACAGTAGTCACCTGATTCCACTCTGACATGAGTGTGACCAGGCCAAGGTCGTCCACTACAGAACCGATCTCATTGATGAGTGCCCTTGCTTCCAATGTCAAGAACAACATGATAGAAGAGGAGTTTGTAGAAATACCGCTAACTACATATTTCATAGGGAAAGAGGTTGCTTTAAGGTTGACTATGATAGTACTCTACAAGCTTTTCTTTGTCAATACGATATAAATATATAGGAATATTGCTCCTGCCTCTGCATCCAACTAACTCTAGTAGAAAAGATCGTGATCACCAAAAGTACCCAATGACCCAGACAAGAAAGGTAATTGATCTGACAAAGTCTGAGAGTCAAAGAACATGGGAGAACCACTCACTAGCCTGGGAAATCCCTGCAAAAGTTATTCCGGTACCTGGAAGGTGATTGAAGCTGAATTTATCACAATCAGGGGTGAAAAAAAACAAATAAAAGAGGGAGGGGGCCCAGCCAAGCCAACACCGGGCTCAGACAAGCCCAGACAGGCCCACTCTTGGTCCGATCTTCTCCCGGGTACACACCTGAGCATGTACCACACACAACCTGCGCTGCAGGAGGAAGAGGATGTATTTAAGCTGCCTCCTGGCAGCAAGGCAATCTGGAGCGTGTGGTCCTGGACCACTCCGCAGTACTTGTGGCAGACTGTGACGTGGGAGGAAGAGGCTATATTTAAACTGCCTCCAGGCAGAAAGCCAGTCTGGGGCCTGTGGCTTCCCGCACTGCAGGAGGAAGAGGCTGTATTTGATATTCCTCCTTTTCTGCAAGGCAGTTTGGGGCATGTGATTCACTATGACAAATAGAGATAATTGAAACCCATAGAAGACGACAATACCTACCTGGACAATGAATGTTGAAAGTTGCACACCAACTGCAGTGCGGTGAACATTATGAAAATGGAAGCAATAAAGCGGGTGACCAGTGAGAATGCGGGCACACAAGATAATAAGCACACTAGCGCAAGGAATTAATTTTTACCCATGACCGCAAGGAAGGCAGCCACTTGGTAGAGCCTATGACAATATGCCCACAAAGGCAGAAGTGTAACACCCACTCCATAATATATATACGTTTTTTAATTCCCGTGAACTGACAGGATGAGACACTACTTATTGGTTTGGAGATGTAGTAAGCCAAACCCGGATTTATTTTTCTGCCGTATGTTGCAGGCATGATACAATAGAAATATGGGTGACCTGATGACGGGAGGGCGCATCAAACCCAGGCGCGCTCGTATGCTCCATTATGGCAAGACGGCGAGATTGCGTTTACAACCGAGAACAATAAAGTTGTCTCAGGTTGAAAGAAAAAACTTTAGCGATGAATAGAGACATTCAAGCGCGTAAGGTGAAGTGATTGAAACTGAACCAACTGCTGTCATAAATGTTTATGTTGCATGTATTGAAGGAATGTTTACCGCAGTCGCCACAACATTAATTGCAATCAATATGACGATAATATTGAGTGTGTATATGGTAACATGTAATGCTTTTCTGTGATTAATGAAGACTGTTTACACTCTCTATTATACCACAACAACACGTGATGTTCATTTAAATCACAGCGCGCTGCAACTATGTTACTCGTGATCAAGGAGACTTGTTCTTGAACTTGAACTATCTGTTATATCTGTTAACCGTTCCAGGGCTAACGCTCGCCACAATCTAGCGTACCATTGCGTGATGGACGGAGCTTCCGGCCTTTTCCAGGCTGCAGCAATAGCCATTTTGGCGGCTCCCAGGCACAACCACATGATGGAGCGGTCTCCACATGTTTGCTGTGTCAGGATCGGGTCTCGGATCCCCAAGAGAGTGTGGTCAATGGTTTCCGGGATGGGGTACCCTAGCATCAGTTTAATCTGTGAGAGAATCTCCTTCCAGAATGGTTGAATAGAGGGGCAGTCACACCAGATGTGGCGGAAGTCTCCCAAGAGCCCACATCCCCTCCAGCACCTATCCGTAGAGTTAGGGAATATTTTATGCAATTTCTGGGGATGCAAGTACCAGTCATACATAATTTTATAGTGGGCCTCTCTCAAGTGCATAGAGCGGTTGTATTTGACTATATCTTTGCATATGCAGCTCCATTGTTTCTCCTCTAATGGCCTAGAAAGGGTAGCATCCCAGAATGTCCTGTGTCTCGGTGTCGAGTGTGGGCTCAGGGCCCTAATGAGGGAGTACAGAAAGGAAATAGTCCCCTTAGTGGAAGCCCCCGACTGTGTGAATTTCTCGATTGGGAGCAGGTCTCTGGTCGCGGCCAGCCGCACCTGGGGATGTTGTACCCAATGTTTGAGCTGTGTGTAGTGGAAGCCCTCTGTGGATTGTAACTGGAATGTTTTGGCGCACTCTTCAAACGTTAAGAGTTCCCCGTGTTTGTAAAGGTGGGAGATCACAAGGCAGCCCCCTACTCTCCATTGTTTAAAGGGACCATCTTGTAACGCCGGAGGGAACTCTGGGTTGAAATGAATGGGAGTGTATGGCGAGAGGAAGGTTGTCAGGGATAATGTTTTTTGTGAGAAGGTCCCTGACTCGCAAAGTAGTTGCTGTGGGGGTGCTGATGTAAGTGTTTGGGGGTCTATGCTGCTTTTTTAGCCATAAAAGATCCCAGATGGTCCTGCCTGTTATTTGACGATCCATGTGGAGCCAGTGTTTTTCGGATTCCCTAAGGGACCATTCCGTCAGCACACGGAGCTGGGCAGCCCTATAATATCCCCGGAAGTCGGGGAGGGCTAAGCCTCCTTCATCCCTCGATCTAGTCAAAACTCGGTAAGAAAGCCAAGGCTCTTTGACCCTGCCATATAAACTTAGTAATCGATTTTTTCAGAGCAGTAAATAGTTCATTGCCCACCGGGATTGGAAGGCCCTGAAAGAGGTAGAGTAGCCTGGGGAGGACTTCTTAATTGCATTGATCCTCCCAATCCAGGAGACAAAGGCAGTTCTCTACCTGTTTAGATCTGCTTTAATTTGCCGCAGCAAAGGTGGGTAGTTGGATTTATAGAGGCCTGCAAGTTTTGGAGTGAGCTTGACCCCCATGTACGTGATGTCTTTGCTTGTACAGCAGAAAGGGGAAGTCTCCTTTATTCGGCCCAGTACTTCACCCGGCAGGATTAAGTTGAGCACGAATGATTTAGAGAGGTTCACCTTAAAGCCGGAGACTACTTTGAAGCAGTCAAGCTCTGCCTGGATGGCAGGGAACGAGCCCAGCGGGCCGGTGACGGGAAGTAGGACATCATCCGCAAAGAGGGAAATCTTATTGTCGTAAGTACCAAATGTGACCCCTTTTATGTTTGGGTTTGCCCTGATCTGCTCCGCCAGTGGCTCGATGCTGAGAGCAAACAGCATGGGGGACAGAGGGCAGCCCTGCCTTGTTCCCCTTGAGAGTGTAAAAGAGTCGGAGGCCACCCCGTTTGCAAGGACTTGAGACCGGGGAGAGTGATAATTGGCCTGCGCCATGCCTATTAAAGTCTCACCAAAGCCGAATCGTCTCAGCGTTCGTAGGAGAAAAGGCCAATCGACCCGATCGAAGGCCTTCTCCACGTCCAGCGAGAGGAGGGCCGCGGGAATGCCCTTTTTTTGTACCTTCTCTATTATGTGAGTTATTCTTTGAAGATTATCGCGGGTCTGCCGTCCCTTAATGAACCCCGACTGATCGGGATCAATCAGAGCAGGGAGAAGATTTTCAAGACAGGTGGCCAGTATTTTAGAGTACAGTTTTGCGTCTAGATTAAGGAGAGCTACGGGCCTGTATGAGGCGCAGGCCTTGGGGTCCTTCCCCGGTTTGGGAATGACGGTGACCAACGCCTCCCCCATGGAGTCTGTCACCCGTTGAGATCTGGCTATGTCGTTAAAAAGGGACACCAGGTGAGGAGTCAGCTCGGGAGCAAAAGTACGATAGAATAGAGCATTTAGCCCGTCTGGGCCGAGGGCCTTCTGTAGCTTTAAAGCTTCTATCGCTTTCTGAACCTCTTCCCCGGTGAAGGGGCGACTAAGTTCTTCGTTGGAATGGGCAGAAATCTGAGGCAGGTAGAGAGGCTCAAGGTAGCTCTCCTGGGCCTGGGGTTCTATGGAATCGGCTGTGTAGAGAGTGCGATAAAAATTTCTAAAAGCATTTGCTTTACCCTCCTGGTCAAGATGGGATACGCCCGCGTCGTCCACTATTTGTTTGATATATTCTTTTTCTTGTTTCGACCGCAGCTGCCGCACAAGGAGGGTACCTATTTTGTTGCCACTTTCATAGCCACGCACCTGGAGCCTTAGAATAGATTTCTCTGAACTATTAGTGTATATGGCCTTTAGTTTACCTTTTAGAGACGTGACCTTGCGGAGAGTTTGAGTCGACGGATGCTCTTGGTGTGCCCCTAATAACTGCCTTAAAGGCGTCCCAGTTGTTTGCGTACGATGCGAGTGCAGGGTCATTGTTGTTAAAATACTCTGTGATTGCTTTCCTGAGATCATCTCTGAGGAGTCTATCTCTGCAGAGGAAGTTGGGGAAGTACCATCTTCTGTGTTTCGACCGTGGGGCTGGCCAGGTTAGGACTACCTCTAGTGGGGCATGATCTGAGAGGCAAATCAAGTGGAACCTAGTGTCCGAAATTGTGTGAAGAAGGGATTGGCTGAGAAAGATGTGGTCTATTCTAGAGTAGGTTCTATGGGAATGGGAGAAAAAAGAATAGTCCCTTGTCGTGGGGTGTGTTTCCCGCCATGCATCTAGTAGGCCCAAACGCTGAAGGGAGGTTTTAAGGGTCTTGCTGAATGTCCCACCTTTAGTCCTGTGCGGGTGTGTTGTGTCTAATGTCGGGTCCCAAATTAAGTTGAAGTCCCCCAGCAGTAAAATGTCCCCTGATGCAAACCCCTCTAGCGTAGTTAAAAATGCCTCCAGGAAATGTAGTTGCCATGAGTTAGGTGCATATATCGTAGCAATGGTGCATGATCAGCCCCTGAGCTCCCCCCGGACCATCAGAAAGCACCCTGCAGTATCTGTTTTTGTAGCTTGGTGATTAAAGGGGACCGAGGTGTGGAAAAGAAGAGCCACACCATTCTGTTTCGTGGGGGCCGAGGATCGGAAAATCTGCGGGTAACGTTTGTGTTTCAGCCGAGCCTCTTCACTTTTCTTTAAATGGGTTTCCTGTAGTGCGGCTATCATAATCTGATGATCAGTTAAAAATTTCCATAGGATCTGCCTCTTGTTAGGGGAGTTAAGACCCCTGACGTTCCAAGAAATACAGTTAACCGCCATTTGTCATTTTATGGGTCCCCCTCCTTCCGTAACGTCTCCCCCAAACTTCTCCTGGCCCAAACATCTCTCCACCCCCACTTCCCCCACCCGCGGCCCTTAAGAGTCATCCAATGTATGAGCACCATGATACAAAAAACCTGGAACAAACATAGACAATAACTGTGAGTTGTGGGGACTTACATCCCAGAGGAAGGCCACACCATGTTGAACTCCAGGAGTGGGCCTAATTCCGCTCCCAGGAACCCCTTTACCACTTAGATAGGGCACTTGTGTGTTGGCTTTGTAGCGGGATCAATTACCCTGAAACCTTCATTTTAACAAGTGCAAAAAAAAGAAAAGAAATGCAGATAGTCTATCTGAGCAGGGGTCTCAGCACTTGAAATGCCAGTCATAGGGCCATTCACTCCTTGATCCCCCCCATCGAGAGTTCTTACGCCCTCCAAACTTCAGTCAGATGCTTTCTTATTCCCTCGTCCCGTCGTCCGCCAAGTGCCGCCACCGCGTCGCTCCTTCTGCTGCACTCCTTCGCCATCACTCGAAGTAGTCGCTCATGTCGGGGAAGGGAGTCTGATTCCCAGAAGGCCTGCCGCTTCTTCCATTTCTGTGCAATGGAGATGTTTATTGTCCATTTGGAAGGCGATGCCGAAGGGGTAGGTCCAGCGATATCGTATGTGACGTTCTCGCAGAGCTTCTGTGATTGGCCGGAACTGCTGTTGTCGCACTAAGGTGGCCTGAGCCACATCCTGGAAGAGTGAGCAAGACACATTTTGGAATGATATCTTGTCCATGTTTCTTGCTTTTTGCAGACCAGTAATTTCGTTTTGAAGGAGCTGAATTTCGCTAAAACGTCTCGTGGTCTACCGCTGTTTCCGGACAGCCTCGGCCCCACTCTATGAACCTGCTCTAGTTGCACTGCAGGGCTTTCCTCTCCGGGAATGGTGGAGAAGAGGCCTATCATGAACGCCTCCAGATCAGGGCCCTCACATCCCTCTTCCAGGCCCCTGGCCCTTATGTTGTCCCAACGGGAGCGATTCTCTAAGTCTTCGCATCTGAGGGCAGAGGCTCGTAGCTGACCACGCAGTTCCACAGTGCACTCCTCCAGGGGCTTCACCCAATCTTCCAGATTCTGGCATTTTGCTTCCAGGTCTAAGGTGCGCGTTCCCACCGAGTCTACATCGGCCTGCAGGTCCACCAACTTCACCCTCATCTCTGCTCTAAACGCGTCGAAGGAGGCATCTATGTCTGATTTAATATCGTCTTGTAGCTCCTTCCTGAAGTCTCTGAGGGACGCCAGCAAATCCTCCCAGGTGAGAGGCATGCCGCCACTTGGGAGCGCCTCTCCTTCCTTAGATGGCCCTGTGCCCGGCGGGGCAAGGTAGTTGGAGACTTTATTGTTGGCAGACTTTTTGGGTGGCATATGGGGGCAGGGCGTCTGGTCAGCTCGGAGCTGCCCTCCCACCATCCCGTGAGCGAAACCAAGAGCAAGCCCCCCATGCAAAGTGCCGCTGCCGACCACGCGTCTGTCCGGGTGAGATTATTCCTCCCCGGGGGCTCCAACCGGGTCCCCAAAGGCCACCTTCGAGGACTTCAATGCTCTGCAATTCTTCCTTATCTCCTGGGGGCTTCTTAGATGAAGGGATGGCTGTGGGGGTCCGTGCCACTAGGAATTATGCAGATTGGGGTCTTTCCCTGCTGCCCCTTGTACCCCCTTGTACCTGATCGAGAGTGCACTGAGAGATGCGCCATCTTGAGGTCAGCCATTTGAAATAAACGGTCCGGGTCCCAGCTCTTCTGTCCAGACGATGAGATGGCCGGGGGGGAGGAACAGTGCTCACCACCTCACCTCGTTGGGCAGCTTGGGGATTTTTGTCTTCTGCTCCTTAGGTTCCCCTATGCCATACCGAGGGCGCGCTGTGGGGTGCCGGCGCCATATTGAAGTCAGGCACCCGGGATGGAATGCCAGGTGCCCAGTCCGTCTTCCCCAACCCTTGGGATTGCTCCGCTACCGGCCGAGGGGTGGGCCCAGACACTTGCCTCCTGCTAGCGGTTGCCCACAGTCTTCACCGCACTGGCCTCCCCTCTTGGAAAATGCAAGTGCCGGGTCCGCTGCGTTGTGCTGGGGAGGCTTGCCGCTCCTGGTGAGAGTCTCCTGTGTTGCCCCCAGCGGGACCGTGTGGGCGCCGTCCCGCTCATCTCCGGTTCTGCTCGCTGTCACCACCATTCGAACGGGACGCCGGAGGGCCTCTCCCACTATTACCGGTGGAGAACCCTGGCCTCCGCCATCTTAGGTTGCTCGGTGACACCTCAGGAGCCTCTCGTCTGGCCCACGGCTCCGACCATCCAACAGCATCCGGGGGCTCACAACCGCTGTTCAGTGCCCCTGCGGCCCTTGTCGTTGCGTAGGCTGGATCCGGTGCCAGGTATAGTGCCCTTTTTTCACTACTTTTGCGGGGCCTGGGACGGAGCGTTCGGATTTACGTCCAAGCGGCCATGATGGTTGGCCACGCCCCTTTAAGAATAGTTTGCACGTATGTACTTATAAAATTGTGGCAATAGGCCATAAATAGAATTGAACATTTCTATGCAATAATCACTACACACTTTACAATTATTTCCATATATGATATGCTTGATTTATTTCATTATCTTTGAATCTAATTGTGAGTTTATTTTACTAAACAAGAAGTGCTGACTTTAAAATGCATTGTGTTGCCTTTTTCTTTAGGTCACATTATTTCTTAGCCTGGTAATGAACTTTTGTTATGTTTCCTCAAATGTTGCTGTATCTGTTCTGCTTTACCCTTTTTCTGAGTGAAATCATGGGAACATGAACTTTCGACTTAATACATGAAGAGCAACAAAGTAAATAGGCTCTTTTTTCAACTACCCTGTGAGGACGGAATGGACAGTCGTTTCTCATGAGCAACATGGGAAAATATGTTGGTGTATCTATTTTGTACCTGATGAGCAGAAGAATGATCACATGACGATCAGACCATTGTATGGTGGCAATTGATGTCGCAGATGGATAATATGGAATGTAAAAAGTGACTTTTCTAGGAGGAGGTGGCACTTTTTCCCCATATTTTCCAGAGCCTCTAGGTCCCTACCTGTCCCCCATACTCTCTGTCCTGTTGATTGCCTGCCGGATTACCTTTTCGTGCCTTTGTCTTTTTCCTTTTCCTGATGAACTTGCCTGCAGGACTATTTGGCGCTGTCAGGTGAGAGACCGGACTTGAACTTTCCTGATTATAAATCCATTCCCCTTGCCCATGGACTTTTTCTTAGTGGAGTTTAACTTGTTCCCTTTGCCCATGCTAAGAGACCTTTATTGAACCATCCTCCTGCCTTTGTTGGTAGTAGGCAACTCTAACCTGGACCATTCTCTTAAGGGATTGCTTTTTTTAGCAATAGATTTACTTTGACTAAATCTGTGCCTTGCTGTTAGACTCATGACAGAACTGCTTACAATGTTTCTTATATGAATTGATTTTGTATCTTCAGTACAATAGCAAATTTATCTAAGATTTGACTGAGTCTTTTATTATATGTGTCTTAATGTTCTTTCCATTGAAACTGTGCTTAAAAGTTTCTGATTTCTAATTTATGATAGAGAGAATTATTGATTATTTTCAGAACATCAGGTTCTTTTGCTCTTGTTCTGTGTAGCCACGGCAGAGCTTCTGGTATGTATGCTTCTTGTTAGATTGAACATCTTTAGGAGGTTTGGTCTTCCAATTGCAATACTCTATGTCTATAACATGGTTCTGAGAGTAGTGTGTTTATATTTGATCACTAATTTATGTGTTGATTACTAATTATTGGTCCTCATTGGGTGGCCAACAGTTTGACACCCTGATTTCTTACCCCTCACGGCGACAAAGCAAGGTCCATTGGAGGAGCAATACCTCTGTGGGCGAAGTATAGAATCTGAGTAAAGTTACTAAGTTATTGGTGTCATTGTATCTGCCAAGAGAAACAAGAAAGAAAAAGCTTCTGCTTCTGACAATGGTCATGCACTAAACTTTTTGAACCAGGGGTGTCTGACATTTTGATGACTGGTAAAATTACATTGTGAGGAAATGGTTAGTGGAATATGTGAGTGACTCTTATACATTTGCCAGAACCACAGAACAATTTGTGCATTCTGGTTTGATGTAGCAAATGCTAGGATCTAGAAACTGGACCAATTTATTTGTCAGAGTTGAGTTAAAAAACGGTTCAAAATCAGATACCTCCATGTACACAATTTTCAAACATTTTGCACATAGCGATATGTAGAATTATGAAAATCCCAGGCTAGTGGAATTATGCACTAGACCCTCACTGAACGGGTGCATTTTTGGCCGACACAAACTACTGACACACACTAGACACAGCCCTTTGGAAATGAAGAAATACAGGCACTCCTAAAGCAGGCCAAATCAACTTTTATTTCAAACATTTCAGTGATATATTAGTGTTCATGTCTAGCAGATTCCACAACCAGAACCCTCATTAAAAGTGACAAATGCATACCTGGAAAATAAAAATGCACTCCAATTAATAAAAGTGGAAGCATACTTGAGGGAAAGCAAAGAAAGAATATACTCATTTATTTTGTAATACCATTTTTGTCTGGTAGCTCTAATTCATGCTGTTATGTTATGTTATAAAATTTGTAGAGCGCATGGCTGCCCCAGCAAAGGGGCGTCCCAGCGCTAAGCACAGACAGCAAAAGGAAGACCGGCCGAGACAACGCCCCAACCCATTAATTAGAGAACAGATATGTTTTTATAGCCTTACGAAAAGCTATGTGATCATGAGTATCTGCGCGCTAAAAATGTATGTAACATAACATAACATAAATGCTTCTGATGTTCACCGGGAGGGAGTTCCAAAGTTTAGGAGCTAAAGCTCGAAACGACCGTCCTCCGGCTCTGGCTTTCTTAACCCGCAGTATAACCGCCAGGTGCTGATTAAAGGAGCGCAGGAGACGGGATGGCGTGTACGGTGTAAGAAGGTCTGCGAGGATTTCTGGGGATTGGGCGTTGAGAATCCGGTGAGTAATACACAGAGTTTTAAAAAGAACACGCTTTTCCACAGGAAGCCAATGGAGTCTATTAAAGAATTCTGAGATATGGCAAGTCCTGGGGAGCCCAAACAACAGTTGGGCAGTCGCTTTCTGTATTCTCTGTAGGCGCCGTGTTTCTGCTCTAATAACTCCCAAATATAGACCACTAGCATAGTCCAGCCTAGACAATATGGTAGCCTGGATGATGACCTGCCGGATTTTGGGCTCAAAGAAGCCCAACAGAGGTTTAAGACCTCGAAGAAGTCCGAAGCAAACTCCAGCCACAGCCTTAGTTTGTGGCTGGAAGGAAAGGGCCGAATCAAACTACACGCCCAAATTTTTAACTGTTTGCTTAGGTGAGGGTGGAGAGCCAAGGACAGAAGGCCACCATTGCTCATTCCACAAATGGGCGTTTTTTTCCCGCCAACAAGATTTCTGATTTGGTGGCATTAAGTTGGAGGCAATTTGATGTCATCCAGTTCGCGACCTCTGTTAAATCCTCCCTAAACTTAGCAGCATCCAGAGCGGGGTTATTGGACAGAGCGATCACTAACTGTGTATCGTCTGCGTAGGAGACAACAGTCAAGCCCCTATCTTTTGCCAACGCTGCCAAGGGCCGGATGTAAATGTTAAAAAGGGTCGGACTCAGGGCAGAGCCCTGTGGAACACCCTGGCGGACACTGTGCGTCTGAGAACAAAAAGGGGGGGCGATCACTTGAAAAGATCTTTCTGAAAGGAATGAGGAAAGCCACCCCAGGGCAGTGCCACTGATACCAATGTCCTCCAGGCTCTGCAAAAGAATCTGGTGAGACACAGTGTCAAATGCGGCACTTAAGTCTAATAAGATCAGAGCAGAAGTGCCTCCAGAGTCCAGAGAGTGCCGTAGATGTTCCGTGACCACCAGGAGAGCCGATTCCGTACTATGACGCAGACGGAAACCATTCTGAGAGGGGTCCAACATATTGTAGGTGTCAATGTAACTGGAGAGGATGGAATTAATATAAGCTTTGGTGATTTTGGCCATCAAAGGGAGGAGAGAAATAGGGTGAAAATTAGCAGGCTTGGAGTCATCCAGTGTGGGTTTCTTGAGGAGAGGGATCACTTTGGCATGTTTCCAGGCCATGGGAACCGTAGCAGAGGTTAGGGACAAATTTATGAGGTCACAGAACACAGGCAATAACTGTGGTAAAAAAGCCTTGAATTGGTCAGGTTTAAGAGGATCCACCGGCGATCCAGATTTAAGATTGTTGCAGATTGACTGCATGGCTTCCTGGGGAAGTACCGGAAAAACAGAAAGTGAAGGACCGGTAGCTACCAAAGGATAGGACCAACCTAAACAGGGCACTATGTGAGGAAAAGTTTTATAAATATCGTCAACCTTTTTAATAAAAAAGGCAGCGAGGATCTCACATTGCTCATTGGCCGTGAGGGGGGATGAAGTAGGTTGCCCAGAAGTTTTAAGTTCCTTGAGAAGGGAGAATATACATTTAGTGGGGGTACTGCTGTTTTTAATTTCCCCCGAAAAAAAGTCCGCTCTAACCTTCAGGATGGACTTATGATATTGTTTGATGCTTGCTCGATATTGGAGTTTCAGAATAGGGTCATACTGTCTTCTCCAAGCCCTTTCCAGGGATTTACACGCCCTCCTAGCTTGGGCTAGTTTGTCGTTAAACCACGGGCAAGATCGAGTTCTGCGACTGTTAGTCAACTTAGCTGGGATTAGGGTGTCTAGTGTGTACGAGAGCCAGTCTGATAGGATACTGTTAGCTCTGTCCGGGTTATTAGGGAGACTTTGGGTAAGAAGGAGGTCGCAGAAGCGATCCGCATCCAACTTATGCCAAGGGCATTTCTAAATAAGTCTCTGAGGAGCCTCTAAAGGAGGGCCTATACCTTGTAGCGTCAATGACACCAGATAGTGATCCGTCCAGCTCATAGGGAGGGGATGGTTGGCTATGAAAGTCGGTATATTCGAGAAAAAAGGGTCTAACAAGTGGCCGGTGCATGCGTACTATTGGGGACATATTGTCTCAATTGGAATGCAGCAAGATCCGCTAAAAAATTACTAATCTCCCTCTCCTGATTAGCTTCCAGATGGAGATTGAGGTCCCCAACAATATTGAAGTTGGCCATCCTAGTAGCCAGCAGCCGCACTTTCATAACCAGGGCTTCCACAAAATCTTTTGACGGCCCTAGGAGGCGATAGATCAGAAGGCCCAAAAGGGTAAAATTGGCGTTAACACCAATTTTAAACAGAGCACATTCAGCATCTGTAATACTTTCTATGTTCTTAGGAAATTCACCTTTTCTGCATGGTCATCCCTTTTTCTGGATCCTATTTGTGCGGGACCTAGAACTCTTAGTGCACTGTTAGCGCTGCTAAAAACAAGTAAAGTGTGTGTGCTCCCCCTTTAGACATTGTTAGATTGGTTTATCCCTCATTGATTATTTACCTTGCCTATAGGGCCTGGCATTTAAATGCCACCTGTCGACTGCAGCACCTATTGTGCCATCCATAGAGTGGGCCTGGAAAACATGGCTTCAGGCTTACTATGTGTAGCCTGACGACAGCAGCTTGAAACCTGCTGAACAGACCTGCCAAAATCACCATTTTGACAAGAAGGATAAAGCTTATTTTACATATTAAAAAATATTAAATAAGTCACTACTAAGCACACCTTGCTTCCCACAAGAGTAAGGTGCACAATATTTGAGTGGAACTAGTGTATTATTAGAAATGGCATATTTCCTCAGTGACTAGGCCCGAAATTACTTTGCCACTGGTCAGGCTGTAACTGGCACATGGGAAACGTCAAATTATAGATTATACACTTTAATCTATAGCTTCCGACCTGTCTCAGCTACAGACTCTATTCAACGACTTATTTTTATATTTAATAAAAATCCATATAATGGTAAAGTCAGATTTGTAATAAACATACTGTAAATGTAACTTTCAAAAAGTTACCATTACCTTGCCTGAAGTTGCTGGAGGCTAATTCGCATTAGCTCCCCAGCCCCTGCCCAGCCTGTACTTGGCCTGAATGATGTGTAAAAACATGCGTGAAAACAGCTCCCAGAGCAGGGGCAATGGCCTGGGAGTGGGGAGGTGTTTTCATCCCCTGGCAAGAAGACAGATGGGGTGGGCCCACCAACTTTATTTACTTGAAAGGGTCCTGCCCTGTCACAAGTAAACATGAGGTGACACCTGCATTGGCCCAGCCTTTGTACCAATAGTCAGGCTAGTACCAAGCCCAGTGGGAGGAAAGCTACCTCCAGAATCAGGTTTGAGTGACCACAGAGGAGTAGGCTTCTCATTTACCCTGGCCACATCTCGAGGTGGGGACACTGACTCTGTTCAAGGAGAAACAATTTCTGTATTTTGTTTTTTTTTATAAATCTTTTTATTGAACACCAAAATAAAACATCAACACTTGATGTCAATATACTGTTATGCATGTTGTTACAGCTTCGCATACACAAGGACAACAATTCTCCATATTCTCTAGTCCCGCTATTGGTCATGGTCGGCCATTGGCATACAAATCATCCCTCAGTATTTGTTCCATGCCCCCCAGATCTTGGACCATTTTTGTGGGCAGCCTCTACCCTTGCAGACCGCTCTTTCAGCTTGCATACACCAGTCCATGTCTGTCACAAAGTATCGATATCTCGGACCAGCCACCTCTCTCCATGCCCTTGCTATGTTACGCTTTGCGACCATACATCCCAGGGAGACCCATATTGTTTCTTTAGCAGTTAGGTCCGTCGCATCCCATATATTGAGGAGACACCAAAGGGGTGCTACCTCCACTTCCTTCCCACACAAAGCTAGCATTTTTGACGTTATTTTACCCCAGTACAGCCTAATCACTGGACATTCCCACCATTGGTGTATAAATGTTCCCTCCTGTCCACAGCTCCTAGGACATAATGATGAGTTCAGCACACCCATTTAAACCAACGCCACATTGGTACAGTACACTCTGTGCAGGACCTTTAACTGGACTAGTTTAAACCTTGAGCAAATCGCCACTTCTCGAGGGGATGCCAACGCTTCTTGCCAGGTAGGTCGCTCCCCCACCACACAGCTCCGCCTGTGTTGGCCGCCCGCTGCTGCTGCTGGTAAGATCGCCGTTCCGCTTGTGGCCTCGGTGCCCGCATTTCTTGCTTGTCTCCCTTTTCCGTCTGTACCCTCGCTGCCCCATTTGCATTGTGCCCGTATTTGTGTCTGCTTTTCTCTCCCCATTTTTCCTTCTGTACCCCTCGCTGCCCCATTTGCATTGTGCCCGTATTTGTGTCTGCTTTTCTCTCCCCATTTTCCCTTCTGTGCCCCTCGCTGCCCCATTTGCATTGTGCCCGTATTTGTGTCTGCTT
This sequence comes from Calotriton arnoldi, assembly GCA_963921515.1. Lineage (NCBI taxonomy): Eukaryota > Metazoa > Chordata > Amphibia > Caudata > Salamandridae > Calotriton > Calotriton arnoldi. The sequence goes on from CAWUFW010017967.1 coordinate 127,542, forward strand.
TTCTCTCCCATTTTCCCTTCTGTGCCCCTCGCTGCCCCATTTGCATTGTGCCCGTATTTGTGTCTGCTTTTCTCTCCCCATTTTCCCTTCTGTGCCCCTCGCTGCCCCATTTGCATTGTGCCCGTTTTGTGTCTGCTTTTCTCTCCCCATTTTCCCTTCTGTGCCCCTCGCTGCCCCATTTGCATTGTGCCCGTATTTGTGTCTGCTTTTCTCTCCCCATTTTCCCTTCTGTGCCCCTCGCTGCCCCATTTGCATTGTGCCCGTATTTGTGTCTGCTTTTCTCTCCCCATTTTCCCTTCTGTGCCCCTCGCTGCCCCATTTGCATTGTGCCCGTATTTGTGTCTGCTTTTCTCTCCCCATTTTCCCTTCTGTGCCCCTCGCTGCCCCATTTGCATTGTGCCCGTATTTGTGTCTGCTTTTCTCTCCCCATTTTCCCTTCTGTGCCCCTCGCTGCCCCATTTGCATTGTGCCCGTATTTGTGTCTGCTTTTCTCTCCCCATTTTCCCTTCTGTGCCCCTCGCTGCCCCATTTGCATTGTGCCCGTATTTGTGTCTGCTTTTCTCTCCCCATTTTCCCTTCTGTGCCCCTCGCTGCCCCATTTGCATTGTGCCCGTATTTGTGTCTGCTTTTCTCTCCCCATTTTCCCTTCTGTGCCCCTCGCTGCCCCATTTGCATTGTGCCCGTATTTGTGTCTGCTTTTCTCTCCCCATTTTCCCTTCTGTGCCCCTCGCTGCCCCATTTGCATTGTGCCCGTATTTGTGTCTGCTTTTCTCTCCCCATTTTCCCTTCTGTACCCCTCGCTGCCCCATTTGCATTGTGCCCGTATTTGTGTCTGCTTTTCTCTCCCCATTTTCCCTTCTGTGCCCCTCGCTGCCCCATTTGCATTGTGCCCGTATTTGTGTCTGCTTTTCTCTCCCCATTTTCCCTTCTGTGCCCCTCGCTGCCCCATTTGCATTGTGCCCGTATTTGTATCCGTTTTCTCTCCCCTTTTTCCTTTTGTGCCCCCGCTGCCTCTCGCCATTCCCGCCGCTGCGTCCCTGCGGCCCCGCCCCCTGTCTGCCCATTCGCTGACCCTGCCTCCCGCCTCCCAGCTGCTCCTCCCTCCCACCTCCCCATAAATGGCGGCCGCTGCGCGGTGAGGAGAGCGACCCTTGACCTTGCCAGGTAGGTCGCTCCCCCACCACACAGCTCCGCCTGTGTTGGCCGCCCGCTGCTGCTGCTGGTAAGATCGCCGTTCCGCTTGTGGCCTCGGTGCCCGCATTTCTTGCTTGTCTCCCTTTTCCTTCTGTACCCCTCGCTGCCCCATTTGCATTGTGCCCGTATTTGTGTCTGCTTTTCTCTCCCCATTTTTCCTTCTGTACCCCTTGCTGCCCCATTTGCATTGTGTCCGTATTTGTGTCTGCTTTTCTCTCCCCATTTTCCCTTCTGTGCCCCTCGCTGCCCCATTTGCGTTGTGCCCGTATTTGTGTCTGCTTTTCTCTCCCCATTTTCCCTTCTGTGCCCCTCGCTGCCCCATTTGCATTGTGCCCGTATTTGTGTCTGCTTTTCTCTCTCCATTTTCCCTTCTGTGCCCCTCGCTGCCCCATTTGCATTGTGCCCGTATTTGTGTCTGCTTTTCTCTCCCCATTTTCCCTTCTGTGCCCCTCGCTGCCCCATTTGCATTGTGCCCGTATTTGTGTCTGCTTTTCTCTCCCCATTTTCCCTTCTGTGCCCCTCGCTGCCCCATTTGCATTGTGCCCGTATTTGTGTCTGCTTTTCTCTCTCCATTTTCCCTTCTGTGCCCCTCGCTGCCCCATTTGCATTGTGCCCGTATTTGTGTCTGCTTTTCTCTCCCCATTTTCCCTTCTGTGCCCCTCGCTGCCCCATTTGCATTGTGTCCGTATTTGTGTCTGCTTTTCTCTCCCCATTTTCCCTTCTGTGCCCCTCGCTGCCCCATTTGCATTGTGCCCGTATTTGTGTCTGCTTTTCTCTCCCCATTTTCCCTTCTGTGCCCCTCGCTGCCCCATTTGCATTGTGCCCGTATTTGTATCTGCTTTTCTCTCCCCATTTTCCCTTCTGTACCCTCGCTGCCCCATTTGCATTGTGCCCGTATTTGTGTCTGCTTTTCTCTCCCCATTTTCCCTTCTGTGCCCCTCGCTGCCCCATTTGCATTGTGCCCGTATTTGTGTCTGCTTTTCTCTCCCCATTTTCCCTTCTGTGCCCCTCGCTGCCCCATTTGCATTGTGCCCGTATTTGTGTCCGTTTTCTCTCCCTTTTTTCCTTTTGTGCCCCCGCTGCCTCTCGCCATTCCCGCCGCTGCGCTCCCTGCGGCCCCGCCCCTGTCTGCCCATTCGCTGACCCTGCCTCCCGCCTCCCAGCTGCTCCTCCCTCCCACCTCCCCATAAATGGCGGCCGCTGCGCGGTGAGGAGAGCGACCCTTGACCTTGCCAGGTAGGTCGCTCCCCCACCACACAGCTCCGCCTGTGTTGGCCGCCCGCTGCTGCTGCTGGTAAGATCGCCGCTCCGCTTGTGGCCTCGGTGCCCGCATTTCTTGCTTGTCTCCCTTTTCCTTCTGTACCCTCGCTGCCCCATTTGCATTGTGCCCGTATTTGTGTCTGCTTTTCTCTCCCCATTTTTCCTTCTGTACCCCTCGCTGCCCCATTTGCATTGTGCCCGTATTTGTGTCTGCTTTTCTCTCCCCATTTTCCCTTCTGTGCCCCTCGCTGCCCCATTTGCATTGTGCCCGTATTTGTGTCTGCTTTTCTCTCCCCATTTTCCCTTCTGTGCCCCTCGCTGCCCCATTTGCATTGTGCCCGTATTTGTGTCTGCTTTTCTCTCCCCATTTTCCCTTCTGTGCCCCTCGCTGCCCCATTTGCATTGTGCCCGTATTTGTGTCTGCTTTTCTCTCCCCATTTTCCCTTCTGTGCCCCTCGCTGCCCCATTTGCATTGTGCCCGTATTTGTGTCTGCTTTTCTCTCCCCATTTTCCCTTCTGTGCCCCTCGCTGTCCCATTTGCATTGTGCCCGTATTTGTGTCTGCTTTTCTCTCCCCATTTTCCCTTCTGTGCCCTCGCTGCCCCATTTGCATTGTGCCCGTATTTGTGTCTGCTTTTCTCTCCCCATTTTCCCTTCTGTGCCCCTCGCTGCCCCATTTGCATTGTGCCCGTATTTGTGTCTGCTTTTCTCTCCCCATTTTCCCTTCTGTGCCCCTCGCTGCCCCATTTGCATTGTGCCCGTATTTGTGTCTGCTTTTCTCTCCCCATTTTCCCTTCTGTGCCCCTCGCTGCCCCATTTGCATTGTGCCCGTATTTGTGTCTGCTTTTCTCTCCCCATTTTCCCTTCTGTGCCCCTCGCTGCCCCATTTGCATTGTGCCCGTATTTGTGTCTGCTTTTCTCTCCCCATTTTCCCTTCTGTACCCCTCGCTGCCCCATTTGCATTGTGCCCGTATTTGTGTCTGCTTTTCTCTCCCCATTTTCCCTTCTGTGCCCCTCGCTGCCCCATTTGCATTGTGCCCGTATTTGTGTCTGCTTTTCTCTCCCCATTTTCCCTTCTGTGCCCCTCGCTGCCCCATTTGCATTGTGCCCGTATTTGTGTCTGCTTTTCTCTCCCCATTTTCCCTTCTGTACCCCTCGCTGCCCCATTTGCATTGTGCCCGTATTTGTGTCTGCTTTTCTCTCCCCATTTTCCCTTCTGTGCCCCTCGCTGCCCCATTTGCATTGTGCCCGTATTTGTGTCCGTTTTCTCTCCCCTTTTTTCCTTTTGTGCCCCCGCTGCCTCTCGCCATTCCCGCCGCTGCGTCCCCTGCGGCCCCGCCCCCCTGTCTGCCCATTCGCTGACCCTGCCTCCTGCCTCCCAGCTGCTCCTCCCTCCCACCTCCCCATAAATGGCGGCCGCTGCGCGGTGAGGAGAGCGACCCTTGACCTTGCCAGGTAGGTCGCTCCCCCACCACACAGCTCCGCCTGTGTTGGCCGCCCGCTGCTGCTGCTGGTAAGATCGCCGTTCCGCTTGTGGCCTCGGTGCCCGCATTTCTTGCTTGTCTCCCCTTTTCCTTCTGTACCCCTCGCTGCCCCATTTGCATTGTGCCCGTATTTGTGTCTGCTTTTCTCTCCCCATTTTTCCTTCTGTACCCCTCGCTGCCCCATTTGCATTGTGCCCATATTTGTGTCTGCTTTTCTCTCCCCATTTTCCCTTCTGTGCCCCTCGCTGCCCCATTTGCATTGTGCCCGTATTTGTGTCTGCTTTTCTCTCCCCATTTTCCCTTCTGTGCCCCTCGCTGCCCCATTTGCATTGTGCCCGTATTTGTGTCTGCTTTTCTCTCCCCATTTTCCCTTCTGTGCCCCTCGCTGCCCCATTTGCATTGTGCCCGTATTTGTGTCTGCTTTTCTCTCCCCATTTTCCCTTCTGTGCCCCTCGCTGCCCCATTTGCATTGTGCCCGTATTTGTGTCTGCTTTTCTCTCCCCATTTTCCCTTCTGTGCCCCTCGCTGTCCCATTTGCATTGTGCCCGTATTTGTGTCTGCTTTTCTCTCCCCATTTTCCCTTCTGTGCCCCTCGCTGCCCCATTTGCATTGTGCCCGTATTTGTGTCTGCTTTTCTCTCCCCATTTTCCCTTCTGTGCCCCTCGCTGCCCCATTTGCATTGTGCCCGTATTTGTGTCTGCTTTCTCTCCCCATTTTCCCTTCTGTGCCCCTCGCTGCCCCATTTGCATTGTGCCCGTATTTGTGTCTGCTTTTCTCTCCCCATTTTCCCTTCTGTGCCCCTCGCTGCCCCATTTGCATTGTGCCCGTATTTGTGTCTGCTTTTCTCTCCCCATTTTCCCTTCTGTGCCCCTCGCTGCCCCATTTGCATTGTGCCCGTATTTGTGTCTGCTTTTCTCTCCCCATTTTCCCTTCTGTACCCCTCGCTGCCCCATTTGCATTGTGCCCGTATTTGTGTCTGCTTTTCTCTCCCCATTTTCCCTTCTGTGCCCCTCGCTGCCCCATTTGCATTGTGCCCGTATTTGTGTCTGCTTTTCTCTCCCCATTTTCCCTTCTGTGCCCCTCGCTGCCCCATTTGCATTGTGCCCGTATTTGTGTCTGCTTTTCTCTCCCCATTTTCCCTTCTGTACCCCTCGCTGCCCCATTTGCATTGTGCCCGTATTTGTGTCTGCTTTTCTCTCCCCATTTTCCCTTCTGTGCCCCTCGCTGCCCCATTTGCATTGTGCCCGTATTTGTGTCCGTTTTCTCTCCCCTTTTTCCTTTTGTGCCCCCGCTGCCTCTCGCCATTCCCGCCGCTGCGTCCCCTGCGGCCCCGCCCCCTGTCTGCCCATTCGCTGACCCTGCCTCCTGCCTCCCAGCTGCTCCTCCCTCCCACCTCCCCATAAATGGCGAGCCGCTGCGCGGTCGCGCCACTGGCGCGCCAAAGGCGCGCCTAAGGCAAGCCCCTCTGCGCCCGTCCGTGCCTGGACCGCGCCCAGCGCCAAACCCCTGGCCCCCGCAGCAGCCAACCCACCCACCGGACTTACGACACCGCCACCCTCAACGCACTCAACACCGGCCGTATCCCCGGCTGCCACCGTGCCACCCCAGGTCGCACCCACGGACCCTTCGGCTGCCAATCCTGCAAGTTCTCCTGCCTCCGGACCTGCACCGCACCCGCCAAGCCGAGCACCAGCAGCAACCACCTGAAGTGCATCCTGCTCAACACCCGCTCCGTCCACAGACACGCCGTGGAACTTTGGAACCTGCTCGACTCCACATCACCAGACGTCGCTTTCCTCACGGAAACATGGATGAACGCCTCCTCAGCGCCCGACATCGCCATCGTCATCCCGGACGGATACAAGATCACCCGAAGGGACCGCGCCAACCAGACCGGAGGAGGCATCGCCATCGTCCACAAGAACACCATCCGCATCACGACCAACTCCGACGACACCTTCACAGCCGGCGAACACCTGCACTTCCAGATACACACCGACCCCAAGACCACCCTCAGAGGCACCCTCATCTACAGACCCCCAGGACCACGCACACAATTCAGCGAAGACATCGCCGACCTCATCAGCCCGCACGCCCTCCCCTCGGCTGACTACATCCTCCTTGGGGACCTCAACTTCCACCTAGAGAACAACAACGATCGCAACACCACCACCCTGCTGGACAACCTCGCCAACCTCGGACTCAAGCAACTGGTGACCACCCCCACACACCACGCCGGCCACACGCTTGACCCCGTCTTCTCCTCCAGCAAGGACATCTCCTTCAGCCACACCACCGGACTCCACTGGACAGACCACAGCTGCGTCCACTTCAGCTTCAGCAGGATCACCACACACCACCACCCGCAACAGTTTCCGCGCAGAAGCTGGAACAAGATCACCACCGACCAACTCACCACATCCCTGAGCCAGAACCCTCCCGCCAGCTCAACGAACCCCAACCAAGCCGCCAGCAACCTCACAAGATGGATCACCAACTGCGCAGACGACCTCGCCCCATTGAAGACCCCCCAGTCAGACCCGGCAACAAGAAAGCATCCTGGTTCACCGACGAACTCAAGAAATCCAAGAAGAACTGCCGGGCCCTCGAGAAAGCATGGCGCAGAGACCCGACTGCAGACAACATGACCACCCTCAAGCACGCCACCCGAAAACACCACCAGCTGATCCACACCACCAAGAAAACCGCATTCAAGGAACGACTGGACAACAACGCCCACAACAGCAAGGAACTCTTCATCATCGTCAAAGAACTCTCGAACCCCAGCGCCGGAAACAACGACATCACTCCCTCGCAAGACCTCTGCAACTCGCTCGCCTCGTTCTTCCACAGCAAGATCGCAGACATACACAACAGTTTCAGCACACAGCCGACGTACCCTACGACCGCTCCAACGTCCCCCACCTCCACCCTCCGAGCCTGGACCCCGATCAACACCGAAGACACTATCCGGACAATGAACTCCATCCACTCCGGATCACCAACCGACCCCTGCCCTCACCACGTCTTCAACAAGGCCGACGCCGTCATCGCACCCCACCTCCGGGACATCATCAACACCTCCTCGACACCGCCACCTTCCCAGAGAGCTGGAAGCACGCCGAACTCAGCGCCCTACTGAAGAAACCGTCAGCGGATCCCACCGACCTCAAAAACTACCGCCCCATCTCGCTCCTTCCTTTTCCTGCCAAAGTCATCGAGAAGACCGTCAACAGACAACTGGCCGCCTTCCTCGAGACGAATGGATCCTCGACCACTCGCAGTCCGGCTTCCGGGCCAACCACAGCACCGAGACCGCCCTCATCGCAGCCACCGACGACATCCGAGCCCTGCTCGACAACGGGGAAACAGCGGCCCTCATCCTCCTGGACCTCTCCGCAGCGTTCGACACAGTCTGCCACCGCACCCTAGTGCAACGCCTGAACAACGTCGGAATCCAAGAGAAGGCACTGGAGTGGATCATCTCCTTCCTCGCCGGAAGAACCCAGAGAGTCCGCCTCCCCCGTTCAGTTCCGAGGCCACCGAAGTCATCTGCGGCGTACCACAAGGATCATCACTCAGCCCCACCCTCTTCAACGCCTACATGAGCCCCTCGCAGCCATCGCACGCCAACACAACCTCAACATCATCTCCTACGCCGACGACACCCAGCTGATCCTCTCCCTCACCAACGACCCCACAACCGCCAGAACCAACCTACATGAAGGGATGAAGGACGTAGCCGAGTGGATGAGGAACAGACGCCTGAAACTGAACTCAGATAAGACGGAAGTCCTCATCCTAGGATCATCACCCTCCGCCTGGGACGACTCCTGGTGGCCCCCTGCCCTGGGCAACGCACCCAAACCAACGGACCACGCACGCAACCTGGGCTTCATCCTGGACTCCTCCCTCTCAATGACCCGACAAGTCAACGCCGTCTCCTCGTCTTGCTTCAACATCCTACGCATGCTGCGCAAGATCTTCCGGTGGATCCCCACCGAAACCAGGAAGACGGTCACCCAGGCCCTCGTCACCAGTCGACTGGACTACGGCAACTCCCTCTACGCCGGAACCACAGCCAAACTTCAAAAAGACTCCAACGCATCCAGAACGCCTCAGCTCGACTCATCCTGGACATCCCCCGACACAGCCACATCGCCGGACACCTGAGAGACCTGCACTGGCTCCCCGTCAGCAAGAGAATCACGTTCCGACTCCTCACCCACGCACACAAAGCTCTCCACAACCAAGGCCCCAGATACCTCAACGACCGTCTGACCTTCTACACTCCCACCCGCCAGCTACGATCGACCAACCACGCCCTCGCCGCCGTCCCCCGCATCCGAAGAGCCACAACGGGAGGAAGATCCTTTTCCTACCTGGCTGCCAAGACGTGGAACTCCCTACCCATCCACCTCCGCCTTACCCAAGACCACCTCTCCTTCAGGAAGCAACTCAAGACCTGGCTGTTCGAACAGTAGCGGACCCCCCCCCCAAGCGCCTTGAGACCCTCCGGGTGAGTAGCACGCTATACAAATGCTTGATTGATTGCCATTCCTCGTCATTCATATCTCCCACATCGTCCACCCATTTTAAACGTATTTTGCCCACCTTTTCAGGTATATTATTTAATATTTTCCTATACGTTACAGATATTGCCTTTTTCGGTATATAGTCATCTACTAGCCTATCTTCTAAAGGTGTGGAGGGCAAGAGTTCTGCATCTTTAGGGAGTGCTTTTTGTAGTACACTCCGGACCTGGAGGTATCGGAAACATTCCCCCTCATTCAGCTCATAGTCTCTTTGGAGGTCCTTGAAGGGAATGATTTTTCCCCCCCTCCACAAATCTCCTACCCTATTGAGTCCAATCAATTCCCATTTGTCAAATCCTGGAAATCTCGCTAGTACCCCCAGCTGTCCTGTTTCTAAGAGTGGAGCGGCCTTTGTTATCTTGTTAGTATTCCCCAGCTCCTTCGAGGCTATATGCCACAGGGTCACCATCGTGGAAGTTGGCGTCCTACCCTGAGTCCTCCGTATATTGCTCTCAAGTAATTCCCTGGGGACATGTTGTACCTATCCATTCTGTAGGCCGGTTCCGCATCCGGCCAATGCATCCAGTGGTTAACCATTATCAATTGAGATGCCCAATAATAATATTGAATTGCTGGTAAGGCAATCCCCCCATCATACCAACTTTCCGTGAGTTTTGTCAGTGCTATACACGAGTTACCATTGTTCCAGAGCAGCGTTCTAATCTCTGATTCTATTGCCTTAAAGTATCTGTCCCGCACTGGGTATGGAGAATTTTGCAGGATATATAAAAACCTGGGGAGGGCCATTATCTTGTATAGTGAGGCTTTGCCCAGAAATGTGAGGGGCAGGGTCTTCCAATGTTGCACATCTTCTTGCAATCTTCGCAATGGGGGAACCAGGTTTCTATCATGGAACACTGCTTGGTTAGTCGTCACGTAGACCCCCAGATATTTGAACCCTTCAGTGACTATTTTTGCAGTACAGACCCTAGGGAAGTTAATGTCCGTTCCTCATAGTATGTATATGAGCGACTTGTCCCAGTTTATGGTATACCCTGAGTATTTTTGATAGAGTGTAAAGATATGTAATACTCTGTGGATTGAGGAGTATGGTTTTGCTAGATATAGCGGAATGTCATCCGCATATAGGGAAATTCCTTCTTCCCATTCCTCCTTCCATTTAAGTCCCCTGATCAACGGGTCGCCCCTAATCCAGACCGCCAAGGGCTCAAGCACCAGTGCAAAAATTAACGGAGAGAGCGGGCAACCCTGTCTTGTACCTCTCTGTAATTTAAAAATCGAGGATGTACCTCCATTCACCACCCCTTGTGCCAACGGCTCAGTATACAATAGCCTTATCCATGACAAAAATGTACCCCCAAGTCCGAATCTTTCAAGGGTTGCGAACAGAAAGGGACACTCAATCATATCAAAGGCCATTTTGGCATCTAATGACATTATCACTGCCTCCTCCCTGATAGTGTCTGTTCTTCCTAGGACCCCATTCAAACGGCGGAGATTAAGCGCTGTACTTCTACCCGGCATAAAGCCTGACAGGTCTGGGTGGACCAGTTTATGCAGCAGTGGGGTCAAACAAGGGCCAGAACTTTTGCTAGGATTTTTACTTCCGGATTTAGCAGGGATATGGGTCAGTAGGAGTCACACTTTTCGGGGGGTTTCCCAATTTTATGTAGTTATACTATACTAGCTATTCTTTGACTTTCGGGTAAGCTACCCCTGTCTACACTTTCTTCATACATCCGCACCAGATATGGTGCGATTTTGGATGCGTTCATTTTATACAGTTCTATTGTGAGTCCACTTGGTCCCATTGCCTTCCCTGCTTGGAGTGCCCCGATGGCCTGTATAACTTCCTCTTTGGTTAAATCAGCTTCCAATTCCTCCTTCTCCGCAGCCTCCACTGTGGGAAGTCCCAGGGTAGCCAGCAGTTCCTGAGCCTCAATTTGAGTGGATGCCTGTGCCGATGCATATGTTCGCTTAAAATATTCCGCAAAAGTGTCCGCAATCCCTTGTCTATCCTTAAGCAGGGTCCCCTCTGCTGACTCTATCTCGAACACCCATCTGGTGGCCCTCTCACGCTTATCAAGCCACGCCAGAAGCTTGCCAGCCTTATCCCCAACCTCATATATCTTATATTGGGTCGCCCGATAATGCATCTTGGCTGCCTCCTCAGTGATATCCTTGAGTTCTTTTTGTTTGATCTGCAATCTATGCTTGATGTCTGGGGAGTCATGCAGTGTTTGTTCCTTCTCTAACCTGCCAATGTCTCTCTCTACTTCAAGTAACTGTCTATGTTTTTCATTTTTGAGTCCCGTGACTGCCGAGATACCCTGTCCCCTAAGTACTGTCTTATATGCCTCCCAAAGCGTTTGATCGGATTCTACCGTGCCATCATTTTCTTGAAAATAAAGAGTGGTTGCCTCCGTCAGGTCATCCCTTATACTTGGTATTTTAAGGTACCAGGGGTTGAGCACCATCCCTGGCTGTTTAGGAGGAGTCACACCCCGTATCGTGCAGTCAAAGGGGAATGGCTGGAGATACCCCTCGGGAGATGTCCCACCTTGGCAAACATGGGAAGTTGTTCCGCTCTTCCAAACAGGTAGTCTATACAGGACAAGATCCCATGCGCCCCTGAGTGAAAGGTGTATTGATGAGCCCTAGGGTTATAAGTTCTCTGGATATCCATTAGGCCCATCGCTCTCATAAGTTCCTCTAAGGCTTTACCTGAAGCCTCCCTTGGTTTTGTTGGTTTCCTATCTAGGTCTCCACAAATAGCCGCATTACAGTCTCCTCCTATCAATAAATCACCTTCCGGTAGGTCCATGATATGAGACCCCAGGTCGGACAGAGCAGAGGAGTGTAGTCTGGGCGGTATATAAAGAGAGGTGATATTTACAATCTGCCCTCCCAGTGCCCAGTCAGTGTCACAAATCTACCCAGGGTGTCATGTTTGATCGACTGTATAGTGAAGGGGAATGTTTTTCGTAGGAGAATCCCTACTCCTCTCGACCCTCTGGTGTACCCTGCATGGGCGGCCAACTTATAGCCCCATCTATTTAGTGCGCAATATAACGTGCCCTGAATGTGGGTCTCTTGTAGCAGCACTACATCCGGCGCTTGCCGCTTCATATACTGCAGTACCACCCCTCGCTTGATTCTGTCCCCCAACCCATTAACATTGCAGGATATTATTTTAAAATTGCAAGGCAGTGGCCTCGATGTTGAGTCAGCCTGCATCAAACTGTGGATGAGGGCGCCTCTGAGGGGCGAAGGAGATTTTATGTATATCTTTTGCTTTCTCACTTCTTTTACAGGCCATTGGATCAATGTTCGACCAGACTGATTTCATAGACAACACTTGTCTCCTCTTTGGTTTCCGCTGAATGCATGCCTTAGAAATTGTGTCTTTAACATTCCACGTCAAACAACCCATAACTGTGTAATTCAATTTCTGTATTTTGAATATTGAGAGTGAGGGAGAATGTGGGATTGGTTACAGTTGGCAAACAGGAAATTCTGAAAAGTGGGTACAGAGTTGCCTCTGAGAATATTTACCCATTGGTTATGGAGAGCCCAGGAGTCATCCCACCCCCCAACTCCACTAGCTAGTGCCAAGCATCAACGTGGTACCCCAAAGCACTCTTCCTAGAGTACTGTGGGAGAACAGAAGAGGACTGGAGCTTCTGGTCTGTGACCTGAGAGGAGCCCTGAAGGTCTGGGCCTGCTCTCCTTCGTACCCAAGAGAAATAAGTGGACTCCAGGGCTCAGTTTACCCCTTGTGTGGCTACATGGACACAGCAAGCTATAAGAGGCCTTTTCCCTACATTGTCCAGCTAACCATTGGAAACTGGACCTGGACTGGACTGTGCTGTTGGCCTCTGACTGACAACATGAGAGTCTCTAAATGCCTTCCACTGAGGTCCTGAGGATTTTAGATATGTACTCCTGTGGTTGTTTGGGCACCAGAAGGAAGTTCAGAATGTTTGAAAACTTTGCCTCCAGTGTTCCAGAACTTCAGCGGAACCCACCAGAAAAAGTATTCGTCCAGAAGCTTCACAGCATTGGATTGGAGTTTAGATTTGACCCCCTTAAAGATCCTTGACCTCTGAAAAAATGACTACGTTTCATTCAGCGAGAAACCTCCAAAGCTTCAGTGTTACCAACCTGCTTCTATTATCTGGACTTCAGTTCCATGGCGGCAGCTACAATTTCAATGGCGGCCCACTCAGAGAGGATTTTTCTTCTCAAAATGACGTAAAGTCCCTTTCTGTGTTGAGACCTAGTAATAAATTCAAAGTTTTTCTTCACAAAAGTGACAAAGTCCTTTTCTGAACTGGGACTTTGAAACTTTTGCAAACATTTTGATTTCCATACTCTTCACAGGGACTAAGGCTAAGCTACTTGGTGTATTCAACCAGGGCTCCGGTTATAATTTTCCCAAGTAACTATAACTTGTTCCCTAAATTAACTACAACTCACACCCACGTCATGCACAGCGTTGTCATCAATGGTGTAATTTCATTTGTTGCATTGATGTTATCAAGGGTATCATAGAGCATGCCATGATTGATGTAATATGTTTGGTCATAGCCAGTGCATGGCAAGGGTGCGATTTAAAGTTACTTTAGGACACAATTATAGTTATTATTATATTTCTTAGCCCACTTGGTGTAGATTAAGGGTTACAATCTTTTTCAAATGTTTTTAAATGTAATGATATTAAGTGAATTGATATTTTATGTCACTATGAGCAAGAATAATGTTTAGAATATCTCAAAAAGAATTATGATGTGATAAACAGTGTAACTAAGTGAAATATTATTTGGAGTTGGCAACTGCCCATTTTAAGGAATAAAAATACTTAGGGGCCGATTCCGATCTCGGCCGGTAGGGCTCCGAATCGGATTCGGCTTTACCGGATCCGATTCGGAGCCCTATTTCCCGACCGATTCGTACGTGCGTCCGGGCGAGCGAGTACGATGCGTGCGCTCGCAAAATCGCCGACCGACTCATTCACAGGACCCGACCGCTCCGACCGACTCGCACGGGGACTACTCGCACCGCGCAATGGAGACGTTCCCCGGCCGGGTAAGTACGATGCGCACCTCGACCGCTCCGACCGACTCGCGCAGTCCGGCTCCAAGGAGCTGTCGGAGCCGCACTTTGGGGGTCCGTGTCGGACCCCTGGAAGCGTAGGCGCGCGAGTCGCACACAGGGGGACCCATGGGTCCCCCTACACGTGCATGTACGGCGCGACCCGCATCAACGCTAACACGCTGTAGGGGGCGCCCTTGTTCACAGCCGTGCCCATTGAGTCAATGGGAGCCCATGTACGCGTCGTACGACTGGCTCCCATTGACTTCAATGGGAGTCCGACCGAATCGAGTCCGATAGCATACGTGCGCATCGTACTCGTTCGGTCGGGCTGCTAGGGTCCGATTCGGTCGGAAATCTCTCCGGGTCCGGCTCGGTCGGGGAGATTTCTGGCCTGAATCGGAATCGGCCCCTTAGTGTCTGAGTCAACCCTCAAAGTACCTAAATTAACTGAGCCCAACTGTCTGCTCTGCTATGACGCTGAGCAGACAGGCTTAATTTGAGGCAATGTCTAAAGTATTTATGCAGTTCGAAAACATTAATAAAGTACAAAACCATGCAAAACGGACTCCTAAAGCAAACTAGAAAAATAGAGTGAAATTTAACAAACATAATGCCACCAGAATTACAAAAATCTAATAAAGGTAACCAGATATATCATTTTTTACATCTTTAGGTAGAAATGATGTCAAAATGCGCTAAGGGCCAGTGATAACTTGGGTATATATTATACATTATAACGAAAATGCAGAGATCGGTCTCCTCCGGGGCCTGGGAGGCAGTGGCAGAACAAGCGCGGCTGGGGCGACAGCAGGAGTGCTTCCTGCTGGTTCCAGTTCAGCGGACCTCAATCCTCAGCTGCACCAAGGAGAAGGAAAGTGGAATAACGCTCTGGAGCCTGTAAAATCGCCTACTGGATCAGATAAAGGTAGGGGAGCCAAGAGAGGGAAGGTGAGGGATCAAAAAGCTCTGCCAAATAGGGGGAGATATCGATTGCTTAATACTGGTATTTGCCCCCCGAAATTAACAGTATTTCCCCTCCCTTGTCAACTTGGTGATTGCTGAGGCATCCAGAATCCTGGTCTGTAGACCTAAGGAGCGCCTGGTAAAGCCCTTAAAGCTCAGGGAAAGTTGGCGTGAGGGTAAAAAAGGCAACCCAGAAAGGTTAGAGCGCAAAATAAAGATCACCCCCTCTTTGAGGTCCTAATTTAGGGTATTACCAGCAGACGGAGACCTCAAAAAGCCAAACATGGAGGCGACTGTGCAGTCAGACAGTCAGTTACTACCAGCCCGACCTCAGAGAAAGGTATAAGTAATCTAACAGGGCACCTTACACTGGGGGTACCACAGCCCGCCTTAAAATCTAGTCAGGTTAATGTGGAGGTGAAAGCAAGAGGGCCAGGGAACAATCTAGCTGCAAACCCCCCTCAAGAAGCGGCGTCCCTACCCATATGGGATGAAACTTTGAGCGGCAGGCTTCTCAACCCAGATACTCCCACAAGTTCGCTAGAAGGCATGTTTGCATCTTTATCGAGGGATATCAGGAAGGGATTTGCAGTCTCAGAGGCCAACCAGGGGGAGATAACGAACTTGTGCGAAGCATTGGAGAAAAAAATAGATCACCTCTCCATTTAGAACGCAGACCTTGTGGGCCTTTTGAAAGAAGATCTGGGGAAGGCCAAAGCTGAGATTCAGGTTCTAAGGGGGAGGATCAGGAAATCAGGGAGAAATTGGAGCATTTGGAAAACAGTGCCAGGAAAAATAACTTATGGTTTTGAAAGTGCCAAAAGGAAATGAAGGGGAGGACTTAAAATCTTTTGTGGTTGCTCTAATAAAAGGAGGTCTCCAGATTGAGGAAAGTGAGGAGAAAATACTTAAAGACATTCAAAGGGTGCACAGAGATCCCTTTCGTAGAAGCCCTAATAAGACTTAGCCACGCAAAATCCTCTTAAATTTCCTGACATATGCATTAAATGAAAAAAAATTGATGAAAGCTTTGAGGATGAAGTCAATAAAAGTGAGGGACTGCACTTTTGAGATTAGATCGGATCTTGAAAGGGTTATTCTGGACAGGCAATGGGAGATGGGTAGGCGTCTTGATGACTTTAAAAAGTTGGGGGCTACTGCCCAACTTAAATTTCCTGCGACCCTGAAGGTTATGCATGACAACAAAATGCATAGTCTAAGGAATCTACAGGAGGTAGACGACCTCCTGCAAACTACAAGGAAAATTCCTTTTCTGTCTCTTATTTCCTCTTGTTATATTTGTTATATTTGAGGCTTGGAGGGGGGGGGAGAAGTGAACAAAAGGAAGGAAGGAAGCGAAAATAAGTATAAAAATGTAAAAAAAACACAACTAACACAAAAATGTTTTTCACTCACAAAATAGGATGAAACATGAAAGTTCTTTGCTTCCTTCTTGGGTATGGGGGTGGTGGGCATCCCGTAGCGTACAAGAAAGGGACTAACATCAAGTCCAGAGGAAAGAGGGGATGGGTTCTCCAGGGAGGGGAGGGTGAGGGTCAGGAAGGGGGGGGCACGGGGTGGGGTGCATAGGGGAGAAAAACAGAAAAAATATCCTCATTCACCTTAATAAGGCAGCCCATAGATGTAACGGATGATATGTCTCAATTAAAAAGCTTACAGACAGGACAAGGGAGATGGGTATTCAGGTGATATATATCATTTTTGGAAAAAATGTCTTACGGAGAAATTTGAAGATGAAAATGGTGGATAACTAATAAATATCGCCTCAAAACAAGGAATACATTGTGTTTGAATTTACTTTGAGTGAAATGATAGTTGAATAACCCTGGGATGAAGGGGCCTACACAGTGCTAGAGGGGACGAACCCTAACAGGGAACCCAACACCCTTAAAGCTTACATGAGGGGTAAACTTACAAGTATTGTAACTTTTAGGAACAGGACCTATAGAGAGCAGGTTGGTCGAGTATAGAATCAGAGATGAAGGCCTTAGAAGCTGAGTTAAACAGGAGTAACGTGGAGGGAGGTAGGCACCCGGAGAGCGACAAGTTAACATCACTGAAGGCACAATTAGAATCTATTTTACAAACTCGCATTAATAAGCGCTGGGAAGCCAGTAAGTTGGCCCATTTTCAATATGGGGAAGGCGCTGGTAAATTACTAGCCTGGAAGACAGTTAGAAATAGGAACTTGATAAAGGAAATTGAGGGGGCACAGAATGGGGTGACATTAACAAACGAGTCTGAAATTGAAGATACCTTCAACAAATATTTCCAGAAACTCTATACGGAAGATCAGATAGTGTCGGAGGACGAGGTCAACCGTTGGTTTGGCCCAGATATAATTCATCCGTTAGATTTGGAAGGACAAGAAATGTTGAACCAGGAAATCACTCAGGATGAGGTAGAGAGAGCCATGAAGACAAGTAAAAGGGGGAAGGCGGCCGGCCCGGATGAGTTACCAATAGAATTATATAGAATTCTGGGAGAGACCCTCATTCCCTATATGACGTTGATGTTTAACGGCATTCTTGGGGACTCCCTACAGACACCTAACTCTTGGGGCAAAGCAATAATAACGCTGATACAAAAACCAGGAAAAAATCCAGCTCGGTGTGAGTCGTACAGGCCGATATCTCTGCTCAAGTCAGATTATAAAATCTTTTCAAAGATCTTAGTAGAGAGGCTCAGTAAAGTTATAGGGGGGGGTAGTACATGGTGACCAAAAGGGTTTTATGAAGGGTAGGCAGCTTCATGAGTTAACACACAGTTGTGATAGGTGCGAATGATTTGGCCTCAACCTCCTCTATACCATTGGCAGTTGTGACATTAAATGATGCAAAGGCGATCAATAGAGTTAATTGGTCATATTTAGTGACCATTTTGAAAAAGTATAACTTGGGTGATAACTTCTGTAATGCTGTGCAGTTAATGTATTAGAACCCAACAGCTAAGATACTTGTCAATGGTAAACTGACGGAGTAATTCCAGATATCCAGAGGAACTAGGCAGGGTTGTCCCCTGTCTCCGCTCTTGTTCAATTTATACATAGAGCTCCTTAGCACAAAAAATCAGGGATGCAGTGGACATCCCTGGCTTTTCGTATGAGGACTGGGAGAAAAAAACTGCGCTTTATGCAGTTGATTTATTGATTTATACATCTGATCTTTCAACTGCCATCCCAGCCATTCTCCAAATCGCCTCAGAGTTCGGAAGGGTGTCAGGTTATGAAGTTAACGCTGGGAAAACTGAAGTGATGGCATGGAACTGCGAAGATGAGAGCCCATTAATCAAGAAGGAAATGAGATACTTGGGTGTAAAAAATCGTACAAGAGGTTGATAGAATAACAGGAGTGAATCTGGAGATCATTGAAAGAGAGTGTGGTCGAATAATGAAGAGCAGGGCGCATTTACCGTTAACAATCTTTGGGAGGGTGAATCTAATTAAGATGATAATTTTGCTCAAAATAACCTTTTTATTCAGTACAATTCCTCTGCACTTTGATAAATCTCGGTTAGTCAGAATACAGCAGGACATTAACTCATTCATCTGGGCTTCTAAGGGGGTGAGAATCTCTTGGAAGAAGCTACGGCGAAAAAGAGGGAAGGGGGGTTTAGCCCTGCCAGACATCCAATATTACGAGTGGGCCTTCCAGCTCTCACATTCTAGAATGTTGTTTAATCTCCCGGATGGCTTGGATCTAGGGGTTTTGTTTAAGGTGATGTTAAAGAGAGCCAATTTAGACACTGCTCATTTCTTGTTTAAGTTCAGTGACCCGAAGTACTTTAAAAAGATCAAGCTGAAAGTACTACAGGCCCTTACGAAAAAATGGTTCAGAATCAGGCTACTTATAGGTTTGAGCTACTATTCCAAACTGGCTCCGGTATGGGACTCACCAGGGACCCCGGACTGTCTCAAGGACAAGTTAGCTCTCCCTATAAGAGAAGCTGGAGTCTGTAGCTGGGGAGAGCTCACCCACAACGGCAAATTTCTTCCCTGGGCAGAACAGAACCAATGAACGGGAGGGAAACTGTCAAGATTTAAATATATTCAGTTGAAAAGTTGGGAGTATAGTTGCAGTTTCCCATTGGGCAATGGACACACCTTGGAAGATCAATTGCTGGAAAAACCTCCTGGGAATAAGGAAGTTTCCATGTGGTACAGGGCTGTACAGGACGCTATCGATGGAGAGTTTACCCTGGCTGAGGATCTGTGGGGCGAGTACTTGCCGAGGGAGCAACTGCAGTATACATGGCAAGTATCAATGCGCACTTTATTCTTGACAGTTAATCCTGCTTGGTTAAAAAGGAACCATTTTTTTCACTCCATAGAGCCTACATAACGCCGGAGATGTTGTCTGAAATGGCGAGAGACGACGTCAAATGCAAGAAGTGTGGTTTAGAACGTGCCTCCGATATCCACATGTTTTACCAGTGCCCAGCCTTAACAAACTTTTGGGAGGAAGTGGGTAAGATAATCTGATCCATGTTGGGGGCCCATATTAAGGTAAGCCTCTTTTTGGTTATATTTGGAGTAGAAGAGGCTATGAAGGGCCCGGCAAGAAATTTACTGTTTTATGCCATTTTACTTGCTAGAAGGAAAATCTGCTGTAAGTGGGTGGGGGATACTCCTTCATCGCACCTGGAGTGGCTTGACTCCCTGTTTTATGTATATAAAATGGATTTATTAAGGAATCCTGTCAGCTATAATAAGGAGAAGCTTTGGAGTTTCTTATTGAGGTGGTCGCGGCAATTGAGGGTCCTATGATTACACCTAAAAATCTCTTAGAGCTGCATGGGTTACCCTCCTTTTCTACCTTCATTATACGCAGCTTCCGGTAATCCGGAGAAAGTTGAGAGCGACTTACCCCTTGGGGGCAGTGGCTATCCTATCCTTCGCCTAATGATGTGAGGGTCACTTTTCCTTTTGACCTTCTCTCCTTGGTTTGCGGGCGATTGGTGGGTGTACTGCAGTCTGGTGGTGAATGAGGACAAATAAAAAAAAAATTAAAAAAAAGAAACTGCTGCGATGTGTATACATGTGTTTTCTTGTTTTCTGGCCTTTGCTTAACCTTGCCTCAATTAGGCCTCAACTCCACTTCTCGTAAAACATGGCTGCTGACTTCATAATATTCATCATGGGCTTATATTTTTCATTTGATACCACACAATATTTGTTTTCTATTAAAATGCGATTCTCGAGGAACTCCTGAGTAAGCCTTTTGTTAATTTCAAGACTTTTTCTGCTCACTCACTGAAGACAGTTCAACTATGAGTCATTACATTGTTTATTGTAGTACATTTGTTCTGACATCGCCAATGACATTAAGTCAGTAAGAGTTTAACATATTCATATTAGTGGGCACTGCTAACATGGTGGGATTACGTGACGTTTTATCATGCTGAATTGTGATTCATAGCTAGAATTATACATTTGCTCATCCAATGCTGACATTGCATTTTCATTGCTTTCTATGTTGAAATTCATTATAAAAGACCCTCAAAATGTTCTGAGCCACTAGAGATGCGGCCTGATTCTCTGTCGATCTGACTGAGCCTTAATGTTATCTTCTGTGTTGTATTCTGATATTGTAATAAACCTTCATGGCCTTTTCTAAATCATTGATCTCAAACCCCCTTTCTTCCTTATTTATTGACAGTAGTTTTGAAATGCTGTTTTGAATCTTATTCTTAGGACACATGTCCTCATCTACTTATGAGGACAACACTGTCCCTGTCCCTCACTGGGCGCTACTATCATGCAGATTGTCTAAGAGATAGCACATCCACACTATCTGATGTTAATATTTCTCTCCACAATATGTTTGTACTCAATATTTTTGTTCTTTAAATATTAAGGATGTAAAGGTGATATTTTTGTCCATAAAATGTAATTTATTTCCGCTATCATTTTGTATTGCAGTTCTTTTGATCTCCCGACCTTCACGATGCCCACCTCAGACGCAGGTACTAAAGGAAGCATTCCTAATGTCTGTGCCTTGCATCTGCACTGGGTGCAATAGGCCAAGACACAGAAGCTGCCAGATGTACAATTTGAATGTGACATTACACACATGTATTTACACTATCCCAAAATCAGTCGAAGAATGTGTTCTGTATGGACAGCTCTTCGCAGCCAGAGTGGGCACAAAACAGAAATACTTCTCAGTGTCTGCACCACTCCTGGGAGTTTTCCTAAATAGAGAATTCCAAGCTCTACAGATTCATGCTATGACAATACGTGATTGTACGGACCAAATAGCTTAAATTCAAACTTTCCTGTTAGCCCTTCAGAAAGCGGATCCATTGGCTCCCACACTTACAGTGTCGGATTATTCTTTCTGTTTACAAGGCAACAATGTAGAGCTGCCCCACGTTGGGCAACATATTGCCTGCACTGCCAGTGCTGGCCGCATCCAGCAGATTTCCTTTAGTCTACAGACAGTGTAGGGTATACCAACAACCCATCTAGAGTAAGCAAAATGGAGAGGTGAGCCATGAATGCCTCACACACACATCTGGAAGGTTTCTACAATATCATTAACAAATGTTCCCTGCCAAAGACTGTCCAGAGAATGTCACTTTAGGAAAACACTAGCCTTTGGTCAAAGCACTCTACATTCTATTTATGTAAAGACACATTATCAGAGTTAGTTTGATTAAGTTGATGGGAGCAGTTGGAGGCTAAATTGAAACGCAAGAGCCTGATGCTCTCCCCAAACAAAGGCCAGTGATCAATAAAAATAAGATCCAAGTTACTACACTGGGAGTGAGTACAGCCATGAATTAGTGATAGGAACTCTTCCAGTGAGAGACTTTGGTTTACTGTAGGGCTTATAACTCAGGGAATTCTGGATGAAGAATAAAATGATCCAACACAATGCCTTGCTGACAACCAAATAAAGTAAACCTGAGTTGATTCAGTATGTAGGCAATAAAATATACATCATGCTTTGTGGGGCAGTAAACAAAAAATACATGTCAAAGTTTCTTAGGTCAAATGACACACAATATTGTTAAGGATTCTAACTCAGAAAAAGTACATAGAGGATCCTGATCTTATCTGTGGTAAGATAAGCATTATGTATGACTGCATACACTTCCTCCAACTCTCATTTTTAAGACCTAGTATCATGTTCAATGGAGAATCTAAGGGGATCCAAAGTGTTCAACACATGTCCAGTGGTGCCCAACAGATATGTTTCAGTGACAAACACAATTCTGAGTTTTGCATTCAAATAAATTCAGAATTTTCTGGGCATGTTTCCCTGCTGAACTTGCATTTGCTTGTACATATAGAAAAGGATCATGTGTCTTAGGGGTTAAATACCTATCAGACGTCTGGCTGCATCTGACAGTATTTTGTAGATCCCATAGCCTCTACTGCATGCCTGAGATCTTGTGAGAAAAGTATCTAATGATAAAGTAAACTCCCCTTACTGCACACCATTAATTGAACCTGATCTTTCCACTTTATATCAGAATTACTTTCTATATAATCAAATGCTTTTACTGACGGCTTCAGACCAATTCTTCTGGCCAATGAAGCCTCATAATTAATTTATTGATTGTATCGATCTGATAGACTAGTACACTGTCCATGCACCACTTCCCTCAAAGTGACTGATTACATTTGTTTTTTTCATGAATAACAATTCCTTTCTTACATCTGTATTTAAAAACATTTATTTTATTGTTCAACAAATGGACTTTTGCTATGTTTTGTGTGCTCATTCATACTCCAGGGACTGTATTATGAAAAATGCCGGGGGCTGCAACAGGTGTGTGTGCCCTCATTCTGTCTCATTCTGCACCCCAAATCACTTTGAATTAAAGAAGTGGCTGCAGATACTTGCGTAGCCCCTTCCGTATTATAGATCATACTCGTGCTACATATGTGCTGGCTCGATCTCAAGGGGGCATTCCCTCATTTGCATGGAGGCATGGCCCATGAAAATGAAGGAATCCTTTGTACCTTTGCCATATTATAGGCAGAGGCGCAAAATCAAAAAAGCCTTCTAGGGACTCACTGACTCTGCGCCTTATACAGATGGTGTATATTCAGTGTGCCCCCCAAGGGTGTCCTTTCAGGGTAGAAGAAGAGGTTTCCAGGGATACCCAGGCATCCTCTTGCATGCAGGTGCAGATCCCTCCCCCCTTTTGATATCTGAAGTTGGGTGTGAGGCCTCAGTGAAAGGCGTACCAGTGCTTTAAACAGGTGGTCCGCTTTTCACTGCTGTGCTGTTCCTAGTGCAGGTGCAAGTTCGTGTCTTCACAGGAAACAGCGGGTTTGCTATGACAGGGTGCACTGTCCTGGCCTGTGCCCAGCACAGATTTTTAAAGTTGTGCCACGTGCTTTGCCTTGAGGATCTCCTTAAGCTCAGTCAACCTCTTGCTGAACCCAACTCTCAAGAGGCCCCCTTGAGATAGACATCTCAATTGATCTCATGGGAAGTAAAATGCTATTTTTATTTCCTTCCTAACATTGGGGCTTGATCGGGGTATCCCTCCTTTGGATTGAACCTGTGTACATCTGTGTGGATCAGCCTATGTGGTCCAATGAGTTTATGTGACAGTCATTGCACCTAAATGTAATCAACCCGAAAATCACCTTATGGCCCCTTTGAATCTAGTACAACATCGCTGCGGGTGGACACGTCCGGCTGCCAATCTCCACCTGCTCCGACTGCTCCACTAATTTCTCGTACTCATCCAAATATATGATGCCTTGAGCACATTTAAATCAAAGTATGAGTCTCCCTACTTTCTTTTCTTGTAATGTCGTGGACATACTTGATAATTAGTTCTCTCAATAATACCGGTTGAGACATTGTTGTTTTTCTGTACCTCCTTACCCAGATCTCAACCTGGTCGATGGGTTTACTCCTGTTGTTTGTTCCCCCCCTTCTAATCTAGAGCACATTGTTGTTGTATTTATTTGAATTTTGTTGAAGCGCACTAGTGTTTGTATTCCATTATGGGTCTAGAACTGTTGCATCTTGAATTGTGTTTTATTTTAACACTGATAAAGGCCTTATTAGGAATACCTGAATGAAATGTACGAGTGAGGCCACTGTGCATCCTTTTTTCTTCTCAGAGTGCTGGTGTCACTTGACAAACTCCACATAACTCGATGTGTAATGAGCTGGGGTCTCGCAACACCAAAAGTGAAGTTTCATTAGACATAAGCACATTTGTATGTCCTAAGACGTGACAACCTGGTAGACACAGTAGTTGTACATTCTGACATTTTCTTATCATACATAGTAAGGCTGGGAACCATAGTAATCCAGCCTTTTTCTTTTTGTGTTAGTTACCACGATTCATTGCGGTCATCAGTCTTACCACAGCTTTCCTAAAATTGGTGGTGGTTGAATGATCATGGCGGACTAGAAGGTTCATGCTGCCTCTGTGATGAAGCAGAGAAAAGGACTGCAGGTTTGGGTCTTGACTCCCTTTCCCGACCTCATTCTATCAATGATTGGCAGTGAAGAGTGAGTGCCTAATCCCCAAGATTCCATAAACTTTGACTGTGGAAAACCAGCAACCTCTTCCTGACCTTACTCCTTTGCTAATCAGCCTTGTAGGTTTTGGACCCAGTCAATCAAATCTCATTGGATTACACTGGATATGAAATGTCTTACTTTTAAACTTACATTTTATTTAAACGTTTTAGTTTCATTGTAATCATTACATTTTATTGCACTATTGATTTGAAGGAAAAAAAACTATTTCTGAGGTGCAATTTTGTTTTAGTGTGGCTGTTCATCTACAGCATGCAGTTTTCTGTGAGGAAGGCTTTACTACTTGTGCCAAGCTACTGAAGGAAAACTCGAGATTCCTTATAGAAACAAGCATTTGCAAAGCAATAGGCCTCGCCTTTGGAACCTTATAAGTGTTTAGTTATGCAGGGTATTATTAATTATATTACATTAGCCATTAAAGATATTAATGTTTGTGGTAAAGTGGGGCGACTGAGAGCACTTATATACCACCACTATCACAATCCTCAGACTATCAATGTACTTAAGTGCTGGTAAAGTGTTTAAGGGTTGACTTTACTGTAGAATAATGAAAGTATGTAGAGTCAGCAGGCCTGCCTTTACAAAATGTATCTTCGCACAAATATACAATCAGCACAAGGTCCTGTCATTCAGTCCCTTGGCTAAATGTTCAAGTACAAGAATCAGCTTGTACGCAGTCACATCAATGCAAGATCTTGCCATACAGACACTGGACTCATGTGCAACATTACACGATCCTGTGGGCATCTGCTTGGCCTGCTTAAATCAGCACAAGGTAGTACAGTAAATAGTCACTTGAACTGTACATGATGGTATGATTTCTTAACATGCAGTCACACACCCAGTATGTAACGACATGTGTTCTGT
This sequence comes from Calotriton arnoldi, assembly GCA_963921515.1. Taxonomy (NCBI): domain Eukaryota; kingdom Metazoa; phylum Chordata; class Amphibia; order Caudata; family Salamandridae; genus Calotriton; species Calotriton arnoldi. The sequence goes on from CAWUFW010017967.1 coordinate 152,504, forward strand.
GGTGCACAGTAACTGGGACTGAGCCAGTCGGTGGGGGATCCTGCCATGTTCAAGTCACTGTCAACTTCCTCCTACCATGTACATACAGGAAGAGGAGAGTAAGGTAAGAACTGTCTTTCACAGAACAGATTCCTTAATGTCCTAAGAACCACTGTTCCATGTTTTTTCCAAGACAACTGACGTTAGAGGAGCCCGGTATGATACGCTTCAAAGACAGCCTGCTGTCAGAGCAGGGGGGATTGAACTGAAAACGGGGGGAAATGAACCTCTGCCAACCCTACCATAAGATAGTAAATAGCAGTAGGGTCAAAGGCTTAAAGAACAGTCAATCTGAAATAGAAACCACAACTGACTGTACACAGTGGCGTAGCTAGCCTGTTTGGCTGCCCGTTGCGGTCCCTGCATCTGTTGCCCTGTGGTGGCCACATTAAAAAGCGGGGGTAGGGGGTGGAGGGGTGCTGGCGAGATATTGCCAATTTCCACCCTGCAATCGCCGCATTGTGGTGGGGGGTGATTGCCGCCCACAAGATGTCAGGTCAGAGAGGGAGAAGGTCAACACCCCCAAAACTTGTGCCGCCCCGGGCGGGCCACCCCCCCACCTCCCACTTGCTACGCCACTGACTGTACAGAACCTTGTGCTTTAAAAACAGCCTACCCAAGGACGAATCACCAGGCTCATCAAGGAGAGTGCTCCATTTTCAAAATTTAATTCAGGCTGCCCAAAAAAACTAGAAAATGTCCTTCCCCCTCAGCAGTCGGACATTATGACTGCAAAGATGTAAAGAAAGGCAGCTAGATAAAATCACCAACCTTAACATCCATAATATGCAGTGGTAAACCAAGTGCTGTGGGAAATTGAAAACACTACGTGACAAAAAAGCAGTCCACGTGGGAAGTACCGACAGGCAGTGATAAAGGGATACCCCGGTTCGTACTTAAAAGTAAAATCAACACTCCAATCAGAGTATGGGAGATGGAAGCATTATTTCAGCAAGGTACTTACAGGCACCCAGTAGCAAATACTGGATGTTGGTCATAGAATACAATGTGAGAAATATTTTAGCTCGATCAGGCTTTGATTAATCACAAAGAAAATGTAATGCAAGTGACTATGAAACCCAAATCTGCAGGCCCTGTTCTAGGGGCCTTGCCCAGCTCCAGCACAAGGAGATTATAAACAGGTATCGTTTTAGAGTAAAAGCTGTTTCAAGCACAAATAAGAAATGTTAATATCAGTGGCGTAGCTAGGCCTTTTGCCACCCGTGGCGGACCCCACCCCTTGCTACGTCACTGGTTATTATTAAGAGCACTTTCTCCTTTGTGATTTGAAGAATACTCATCCTTATTGAATTTGTATGGAAAGTGTCTAAAAAAGTATGTCGTTTAGCACACCTGGATTCTGCAACATTCTTAATGGAAGGAAGGAATGAACATTACAACTAACGGATGCATCACCAAACTTACCAAAGGGTGCACTTTCAGTCTCAACCTTTTATATATCCACAAATAGGGGAGGGGGTCACACTGACAAAGAGAGCCCTGACATGGAGCAGGCAACAAATTGTTAAACAACTTCGCTCCAATTGCTCAGTGTGATGGAATAAAAACCTACATTTTTCTACCAGTTCCATGTTTGCAATATACAAGTCTGTCATAATATAATGTCAGTGGAAAGCAAATCACCCCACCAAGTCTTGGAGACACAGGAGCCAGGCAATCCTTTCTACTACCACTTACAAACTGAAGATGCCATTGGGAGCCAAGTAAATAAAGAAAACCCAACCCATCCAGCGACTTGAAACCTAACCAACAGAGTCCACATCGTCCCACAATATTCGGGCAAATAATGCGTTACAGCAGTTCACAGACACCTGTTAACTGAAAAACCCTCATTTTATATGTGTGATAACCTTGAGTTCAAGCAAAGCGTAGTACAGCCCCAATGAATGAACAGAACTGCATTGCACAATCTGTAAATGGCTTCCAGGAGTACTCTGGTTTCTAGGAATACAAAGAACACATTATTATGTTTTGGGCAGGGTGGAGACTGACGAGTATCTTTGACAAATGCACATTGGAGAATCTACTGTTAGCGGGCCGAAGTACAGCCCACTAAACTGCAACTATCATGGATAACTGAGATGCAATCTGAAGAGATCAACGAAGATAGTACCACCCTGCATTCAAGTGAGGAACAAAATGTATGCATTGCTGAAAACAACCAAAAAGTGCTTGTGCAAGTTCTGGGAGAGAGCCATACCTAGAACACGGGTGAAATGGAAAGACTACCGACGTGATGGGAGTGTCCCCTGGTGTAGCAAATGGTTAGTTTGGCGACAGAAAATAAAACAGCAAGGGGTTGTTATGAGCCGCAACGTACCCCAATATAAGCCTAGGTAGATGCACAACCTTTTACCTACATTTGTCCTACCTTGCTCTACATAACGGTTCTGGTGCTGACCTTTTGCCTAATTATGTGCCAAATAAATGTTGTGTGGTTTTCTTAAAAAACTAGCCTAATTTATTATGCATGAGGATTCTTAGTATCACAGCAGGATTACCATCTTCTGCTTAGTAACTCACCGCTATCGTCATCCTTGAACAACAGGCCCACAGTACCATTCTACGTAGACCAACTGAGGGTACCTTTTAGGTATATAAGCACCACATCTTCGCTGGGCAAATCATAGAAGAAGCTTAAATGCTGACACAAAACGCTGGAGTCCCTGCACGCAGGAACTCCAGCACGCAGTGGTCTGACATTCCTTGCAGGGTGTCCAACTCAAGACAAAGACGGGGTCCTTTGTTCTTTCCCATCAGGTAATGGGTTTGGCTCTTTTCTAGGGGCATTCTTGGCTCTACACCTACATACATGCTGGTACACTTGGGTATACTTAGCTAGGGTTCGCATTTTAGGAGTATTCTTGATTATTGCTATGTATCTATATGCCTGCATATATTCACTGTTTTAGCACCATGGTAGAATTCTACCTTTTCTTTACTCTGTCGCTGCTTGCAATCATATATATCTGTTTCTGTCTAATGGTTGTCGCAGCACATGTATTTTATACTAGAATGACGCTAGTTCAATAAATGCTTATTGAAAACGTCCCCCTCGTTTATTCTGTATATCGCTCTGAGAAGAAGTGAGAACGAGTGACTGAGCGAAAAGTACTGTACTGTTTCCACGAACCCTGCAGGATCAAGGGTTGTCATGTTCGATAGTTGCGAGAAACTATTCGCCCCTCGGTAAGGTTAGGGGGCTTATAGTGGCACTGTGAGCTAGCTGGTCTAAAGGCTAACATATCCTTTGGGGGTGTCTGGAATCAGTCTGGACACCAATTAGATTATGTTGTTTAAACGCGCAGATCCTATATAGATTTATAGGAACTACATGACACTGGCCAGAGAAGGCAAACGGAGAACTCCTTCCTCGAAAAGAATTTCCAGCTGATTCCAGGACTCCCTTGTTGTGAAAGGGAAAGCTCGTATTTTTAGTCTTGACACATGTGATGTCATATTGCACGCTGCTTGGAGTAGGGAACGTAAATTAAAAAGTTGCATCGCTGAGGCTGCATACTTAATGAGCGCTGGGATGAGTGAGGGTTGAGGGGAATGGGGGGGGGGAGCTACACATGGAGCAAGGGTGAAAATGAGGCTTGACCTAAAAAAGAAGGCTGCAATGCCCAGGCAGTAGGAAGGAGCAGGTGCCATCACATGCTGTACAGTGTGATAGCCAACCAAAATATTCTCTTAGTGAACTTGCCAGGGAGGGAGCTAAGCACACTAAGGATGGACATTTACAACAAAGCACTAATAACAAGCCGGCATTCCAGAATGCCACAGACAACAACCAATGGCAATCGGTGGGTGTGCCAGAAACCCACAGAAGAGATACACCAGGTCTTGAAGACAGCGCATACTAAAAGGTTTACTGAATGGGAACTCAATTATTTTCACTTTGTGCCAGAACAACCACAGCTCTAGACTGAGGTCTCTCTCTCACATAGTTTAGAAAGCTGGATTTCTACAACGAAACAGAAATGAGACAGTGAATGAACCCAAGGAAGTCAAAATAAATGGAATAACTGGGAAAAGAGGTCCTTGGTGTTCATTTATACTCACCATTAATGTTGTGGAGCAAACCAATATATGCACGCCAGCATTGCAAACAATTATGGATAATAACAGAAGATGTGACATTATGTTACACCTCGCTTGCTGTTGACCACCAGAATTACCCTAATGTGTATTTGACTTACTATGCCTGCCAGAATGACCCTATATAACCCCCTACTTAGGTGAGTCTACATACTACACTTCCTAGTTAGCTTAATACTGTGAATACAAATGGTTGCTTGCTAGCTATTAACTTTATTGCATACAGGTTAAAAAAACTAATAGCAAAGCATAATAAAATATGGTATTTGGACAAAATATTGAGTTGTAAATATCGGGAGACAGAAATATTGGAAAATAAATTGTGATACAAACATATTGTGATGCAGAAATATCGTTGTCAAGAATATCTTTTTTTCAGGTAAGCAATATCATATTTAAAAATATTGTTGTTATCAATATTGCTTTCAATAATAAAGTTGCAAAAAATAGTTTTTTATTATGTTACTGTGTTTTAGTTCATATATTAATTTAATGTGTTATTATAATATTTCAAAATACAGTTTGTAATTTTAAGTTTTTTAAAATGTATTTGCTAATAGTAATTTATAGGGTATTAGCGGGCTGCTAGGTTTGTAGTGGTATAGGGTGGGAAGGTCATTAATTAATAATGAATTAACAATGAATTATTAATTTATTGATAATTTAACTGATTAATAATTATGTAAATTATGTAATAACTATATTTTTTGTTATATTTTAGGTGAGGGTTATGTAGGGGTATAGGATGGAAATTTAATTAAGTACTAATTATTTGACAATTAATTATTAATTTATTATTAATTATTTAATTGAGTATTAGTTATGTAAATTGTGTAATAGTTATTTTTTTTGTTATATTTTAGGTGCAGGTTACTGGGTTTGTAGTGGTATAGGCTGGAAAGTTAACTAAGTTATAATTAGTGAACAATTAATTATTAATTTTGTAATTGATTATTAATTATGTAAATTTTGTGATAACATATTTTAGTTACATTTTATGTGTGGGATGTTGGGTTTGTAGGGATATAGGGTGTGAAGTTAAGTAAAAATTAATTAGTAATGAAATATTTATTTATTATTTATTATTTAATGTATTTATTATTATTTTAGTAATATTTTATTTGAAGGTTGCAAGGTTTGTAGGGGTATAAGATGGGAGGTTAATTGAGTAATAATTACCAAATAATTAATTGTTAATTAATAAGTTAATTGTTAATTAATAAGTTAATTGTTAATTAATAAGTTAATTGGTTATCCATTATGTAAATTGAAAGGTTTGTGGGGCTATAGTTTGGTGTACTAATTAAGTAATAAATAATTGATGTTAATTGATAATTCACTATGAAATTCTTTAATAATCATGTGAATATATATATATATACATTCACATGATTATTAAAGAATTTTATATCAATATATATATATATATATATATATATATATATATATATATATGGTCATGCACTGAGGAAAACACACTTTGCTTCTTGAGTATCCATGCACATTCTTTTATTGTACTTCCTTTTTACGGACACTTGAGACAGTTCATCTTCAACTTGAATGATAATCATTTTCAGAGAACATCAAATCTTGATCAACATGTAGTGGATTTGACAGCCAACACATGTTTCGCGAATACTATCGCTTCTTCAGGGCTGTTAATAATAAAGAACACACCACTATTAGTAAGGGAAGACCTGGCTTGGCAGTTCGGGCTGGACTGTTCCCATGAGGCACAGGGTCAAGACTGATTTGCATATAGCTGGGTCTGAACTGGGGTGGTGAAGTTAGCTAAAGAACGATGATGGATTCAACCCAGATCTGTGACTGGGTGTGAGTGTCTGGAAAGTTTTAGCACTCCGTCCATCATCTTCTTGTGTTTACTTTGAGATTTACTATTCCCACTCCAGTCTGTGCAACAATAAGGAAAGTACTTCACTTCAAACACATTACATATCTGAATAAACCTATTAATTTTGAACACATATACAATTCTTAATAAGAACATTATTAATTAACCAATATATATATATCACAAAAAGGGAAAAGTAGAGAAAATGCCCAGCGCTGATACTCAGTTCTCTGTTTTCCTCTCAGTGAATAATCCATAAATTTGGTCATGCACTGAGAAAAACGCACTTTGCTTCTTGAGTATCCATGCACATTCTTTTATTGTACGTCCTTTTTACAGACACTTGAAACAGTTCATCTTCAATTTGAATGATAATCGTTTTCAGAGAACATGATATATTGGGTTATAAATCTTGATCAACATGTAGTGGATTTGACAGCCGAACACGTGTTTCGCGAAATTGTTTCGTTTATTCAGGGCTGTTAATAATAAAGAACACACCACTATTATCAACTGAAGTTATACAAATAAATATCCAAAACGGCTTATTACAAAATTAGACACAACTGTTATTAAGAAAAACAACAGAAAACAATCTTTGACTTGACACCACAACTTGTAAGTTGGTAACATACTGACATCTATATAAAAAAATATATATTAATCAAAATTTATAAGCATACAAATAAAGTCCTCGGGGGGCGGAAACTGATAAAAAACATTAAAAAAGAGCAAGAAACAAAATTATTAAGCAAGAGCAAGAAACAAAATATTTCTTCAGCCTCCAACCTAAAATATTTGCATATATATAATATGTCCCATGGGACAACATAAAATACAACAACATATCATATAAACAGATATAAGTAAATCAGGAAAAAATACCATATCATAAATTCACATATAAACCTTTATAATAACAACATTCCTTTATGACTGCAATATTTATGCAAGTTTGGACTTATGCGCATAGTTAACATTTTAGTACCTAAATGCACGATATATCTGATGTGCAGTTTCACTCAATATGTTCTTATAGTCAATAAATGAAAACTACCTTAAAAGATTTAATTCATCCAAGGAAGGTTTCTATCAGAACTCTTGATAAGCGGTTCCCAAATAATCATTGTGGCCTTATGTAGGATCTAATAGTAGCTTCCAATTGCTACATAAATAAAAAGATAAATAAAATTAAGCAAACAATCAAACTAAGATATTCAAACACAGACCCGACTAAAATATCGCTAGACCAAGGCAATTGACATCGGAATCGTACAAGTACTCAAACTCATCAAAATTAAAACGGGAAGCTGCACGTAATGTGTTTACAGATCGCTAGAGCACATCGGTTATGAGAGAACATAAACCTAGCCGATCGCAGAAACACATCGATAGACAGAAAACATGTAAGTTTGCCGATATTGTGTAGCGAACACTTCAAAAAATATATATCTAAATTTCAGATTCCCTAACACAACTGAATATAAGTAACAAATACCAAAGAACAAAAGCCAAACTCAGGTCAACACCCTACTCATTATAATCCGGCAGTAGCCTCACATTAGTATACGTAGTATCATGTCTGAATCCTAACGAAAAGGTCTGTTTATCTATACTCTCACAGGTCATTAATTGAAAATCCGTCAGTACTTAATTGATATTTAAATTCAAAATAAAACCCATGGTTAGAAAAACCTTACACTGACCATTCAAAAGAACAATGCCTCTAAGCTAAGCCACATAAATCCTTAAACTATCTCTAAGCCGATTACGGACAAGATAAGCAAAAGCTAACTTAAACTAAATACTATATTTAAGGAATTCAAAACAGAAAATAAAATAAAATTAATAAGGGGACAAAAAGATATATACAGTAGAGAGCTCGAGTCTCGAACCTCTGCCCGCAAGAAATGCCCATGCGCGGGCGCGCGCGCATGCGCAGTTTCCTCAAGGATTATCCAGACGATGAGGAAGAGGAGGAGGGCAGCCCGGGGACGCCGCAGTACAGGTAAGTGGTTTTAATTTACTTTTAAGTAATGTAGAATTAATTGTTAATAGAGGGGGGTGGAGGCGGGTGGCGTAGCGGAGCGGAGCAGAGTTCCACGGAGTTTGTTCGCAACTCCGTGGACTTCCGCGTAGCCCTGCTATGCCCACTACGCCCAGAGTTATTTTAAACAATGTTTGACAATAGCTGTTTACTAACATACTGTTTAAATTTCTGTATCTGAAATCATTTTTTTAAGAAATCCACTTTTAAATGGTTGTTTCTGTTTTCGCTATGACGCCGTTAGTCACGATGGCGTTGGTATTTGTGAAGATCATGTGACTATGTAAGAAAGAGATTTGATTGGAGGAGACAGTTTTCATTTAACTTCATAGGAAGTCCCCACCCATTTCCATATTCTTGAATCTTCCAATCATTTTTGGATTTTTCTCAGGTGCTGCCCTGTGCTTTTCTTATAGCACTGTGTTTAGTGTTTCCCTTTGCTATTTATTCCAACAAAATGGCAACAGAATGAAACCAGCAGGAGGAGGTGTCCCAGCAGGCAGAGGAGCAGGAGCAGGAAGTGGAACAAGATGACTGTGGTGATGAAGGGCCTGCACCAAAAAAACCAAAGCATTGCTTGGGAATTCTTCACAATCCCCTCAGGAAAATCACAGATAGTCGCCAAATTGGTCAAATGCAGCTTGTGTGGCAAGACCCTATGGTATGAGGTATGATTAAAAAATATTTATGTGGTACAACTTCCATGTTGTACGATTTAAAAACATACCATTTAAATAGCTTAAAGAGGGCAAGGAAGGAAAGAGATGTAGAGGAACCATCTACATCCTCGGCTGCCCCAGCTGTCCCAGGAGAGAGAGTTCCAAGTAAAGTACTGAGGTGTCTTTCCCAAATAGCTCCTGAATTGAGGCATGTAGGCACGTATTGCTTGAACTGCAGTACAACACTAACAGCTGGAGAGCAGTCTGTTGATGCCATCATTGAAGTTGAAAAGCAGCATAGATATTAATTTGTTTTCATCTATCCTAGTTTTTGCACTATATTTGTGCTGCTTGTTCCGATTTTTTCTCCCCCGCGTTTACATTTTGTTTGAATGCCACAAAAAAATACAAAATGTTAGAAAATCACAAAAAAAAACAGTTCTACAAAAAAGAAGAAATAAAAAGGTTCTTGTCAGAACTGCATTTGATGGTTAAAAAAAACATAAAGGGGCCGATTCCGATATAGCCCGTAAAGGCTCTGACCTTTGGTCGAAGCCTTTAGGGCCACGTCATAATGGGCCGGTCAGTTTCCTTTCCGACCGCCTCATTATGTTGAAAGCAGTCGGAAAGGAAACCTGCCGGTCATTCCGGCTGGCTTCCGACGGGCTCAGAGAGCCCGTCTGCCAGTCGGAATCTGGCCTTTAATCGATTACCATCACAGTTTCCGACATAGAAACCATGTCGGAAAGCATGTTTGGGGGCCCCCAGCAGAGCCCCCTTTGGTGCACGGCCTCTGGTTGGAGGCCGAGGCCTGTTGATCCCTGCACCTTGTGACAGGCACCTTGCGGTGCTTGTCACAGGGTGCAGGGATGAACCGCACCTCCCATTTCACTATGGGAGCATGCATTACAGCCGGTTTACCGCCGTAATGCATGCTCTCATAGTGAAATATAGGAATGGGACCGAACAGTGTTCGGTCGCATCCTAATGAAGCAGTCGGTCCCATGACCGAATCGGTGTCTGGCAGAAGTGATTCCACCCGACATCAAAATCAGTCCCTTAGTGTACTGTATAGGTGAGTGAGTGGCTGTGTGACTAGCTGTATAGATGAGTGAGTGGTTAGGTGAGTGGTTGTGTGGGTGAGTGAATGGGTGTGTGAGTAGCTATGTGGGTGTGTGAGTGGGTGTGTGAGTAGTTGTATGGGTGAGTGACTGCTACTGTGAGTATCTGTATAGGTGAATGACTTCTACTGTGAGTAGCTGTATAGGTGACTGATTTCTAGTGTGAGTGGCTGTATGTGTAAGTTAGTGGGTGTGTGAGTAGCTGTATGGGTGAGCAAGTGGGAGTGCAAATGGCTGTATGGATGAGTGAGCAGCTGTGCGAAGAGGTGTATAAGTGGGTGATTGCTTATATGGGAGAGTGAGTGGCTGTGTGAGTAAGGGTATGGGTGAGTGAGTGGTTGAGTCAGTGGCTGTATGGGTGACCAGGTGGGTGTATAAGTGAGTATATGGGTGAGTGAGTGGGTATATCAGTGAGTGTATAGGTGAGTGAATGCTTGTTTGAGTTATTGTATGGAGGATTGAGTGGCTGTGTGAGTGGCCATATGGGAGAGTAAGTGGTTTTGTCAGCGGCTGTATGGCTGAGTCAGTGTCTGTGTTACTGGCTGTATGAGTGAGTGAATGACAGTGTCCGTAGCTGTATAAGTGAGTGAGTGAGTGGGTGTATGAGTAGTTGCATGGGTGAGTGAGTGCAAGTGTCAGTGGATGTATGGGTGAGTGAGTGGCTGTATGAGTTAGTGAGTGCTAGTGTCAGTGGCTGTATGGGTTAGTGAGTGGTTGTGTTAAAGCCTGTATGGATCAGTGAGTAGCTTTGTCAGTAGGTGTATGGTTGTGTTAGTGGCTGTGTGACTGGTTGTATGAGGGAGTGAGTGAATGTGTGAGTGGTCATATGGGTGAGTGACTGCTACTGTCAGTAGCTGTATGGGTGAGTGACTGCTTGTATGAGTGACTGTATGGATGAGTGAGAGGACGTGCGAATAGCTGTAAGTGTGAGTGACTGGTAGTGTAGATAGCTGTATGGATGAGTGAGTGGGTGTGTGGGTTGGTGTGTGAGTGATTGAGTCAGTGTGCAACAGGTTGTATTCATGAGTGAATGGGTGTGCCAGTGGCTGTTTTGAGTGAATGAGTAACTGTGTGACCTTCTCTATGAGTGAAATAATAGGTATGCGAGTAGCTGTGTAGGTGAGTGTCTGCTTGTGTGGGAGGCTGCATGGATAAGTGACTGGTTGTGCAAGTGCTTGCAGGAATATGTGGCTGAAGGATAGGAAGTTAATGCAAGAGCACTTTACGTTTAAAAACACTGTCCATGGTTATGTCTAACCAATATGTCTGTGGTAGAAAAACTATTGTGATACTTCTAATGAAGTTCAACTGCAGCCACTGTGGAAAAAGAAAAAGAACATGAAGATATGTTCGTATTTGATCATCAAAATTACAGAATCATACCAATGTACATTACTTATACTGTAACACTGTATTACAACATAGTGAAAATATCATTTTCCCTTTTTTACTGTTCTCAGCTTTCATACTTCTTCACCATAAACAGTAGTCTGTATGGAGCATTGTCCTTGAACAGTGGGGAAAAAGCAATCAAGTGATTATAAAAAAACATAGGTGCACAGTGCATCACTATAATTAAGTGACACTATGCATTGCACTCACTACAATTGTAGGATGCGAGCTCTCTATATAGTGTACTAAAACGAAGTACACTATACTGAGATTCAAGTGGATCCCTTACTTGTACGTAGAGGTTAAAGTAGATAATACTAGTGCTCTTTTTGTGGTAGTGTGGGCGAGGAGTTAGGCTTATCAGAGGGTAGTGCTAAGCATTTGTTGTATTCACAGAGGCAATAAATGAGATGCACACTCAACAATAAATCCGAGACCAATTTATAAAAATGATATCGATTTTTATGTGTTTTTTAAGACCAAGAACTTTGACCTACAGTATATACTTTAGGAGTTACGATTTTTAAAATTTCAGAAAATATAACACTTTTGTGCCCAATCACGCACCATTGAAGTCAATGGAGAAAAGCAGAAAAATGCATATAATATAGGGCAATGCTTTCAAGAAGTTCACCTTCTTGTTTTGAGTCAATAGCAGGACCAGGTCCAAAGTTCCAGCAGCAGAAGATCAGGAGCATCCCAGATTTGTCTGGGAGTAGGGTGCTGAAGGTGTTGGTAGCTAGTGCGCTACAACGAAGGGGGCCACCTCGAAAGACACTGCACAAGAGGGCTTACAAGTAAGTCCGGTGGGTCCCACTGGAGTGAGAAGGTCGCAAGGATTGCAGGACCATGGGAGCATGGCTGGTTCATCGTTATAGGAGCCAGTGGGGCCAGGTGCAGAGCTGATAGGTCAGCTGTGTGTCGTGCATCGAGAAGTTCTCACGGCCAGGAGCAGGCAACTTGGAGAGGCAAATGTGGTACAGCTGGGTCAGTCAGGTTGTGGGTCTCAGGGGTGTTGATGTCCCTCGGTGGGTGCTAGCTTCTGGAGTCACTGGAGTCCGGAATGGACTCTTCATATCACTGCTTGCTGTAGTGGGTTAGTACTCTGGGTATTGGTACGGTGCGGCTGCGGTAGGTCCTGGTATCTCCAAACTTGGTGGGGAGACAGACCTGACCCTCCAGAGCTATTGTACCTCTTTTGGTGTCGGTGCTGAGTTGAAGTCATCGGAGAGCAGCACGTGGACAAACCGGACTCAGTGGGATCGGTGCCTGCGGTGTGCAGGGGAGTGATAACTTCACCCCAAGGGAGGTTTTTGGTGATTTCTCAAAGTCTGGAGGAGCCCCGTGGTTCTTGGAGTCTTCACAGGTTCATGATGACACAGCACACTTCGATTGTCCAGTCCTAGAGGCAGCAGGCAGGGTTTGGTGCCAATTTCTTCTGCAGTAGGGCTTCAGGTCTAGGGCATGGAGTCTTCCTTGTCCTTTTCTTCTTCTTGGCCATCGAATCTAGGTTCAAGGTCTAGGGATGCCACCAAAATACTAAATTTAAAGGTGGTACAGGGGGAGACATGTAGTAGCCAATCGGCTACCTATCTCTAAGTGACCACTTCCTGTGGGAAGAGGCACAACCCTAGCCCTGATAGGTTGTTTCTCCACCATCTCAAGATGGTGGATTTTCAGGAGAGGGGTTCACATTGCCTGCCACACCTTAGGGGTGGTACTGGCTGAATATGGACACTACTCCTCATCTAACTAATTTTCCCACCTGTCCTTCACCAAATGTGGAGCAGGACAGGGGGGTTGGCTTCCCACACTCTTTGGGGAAGCCTGGGCTGAACTTCAAAGGTAGCAACGCCTTTGAAGCTTCCCGCTCTGGAAGGCCATTCTGGCCTGGGGGAGGTGTAAAGCACCTCCACCCAGAGCAGGCTTTGTTCTCTGAGAGTGCAGGCTCTCATTCCATGAGGCCAGAAATATGTTTGGTGGTGGCAGACTGGCTATGACAAGTCAGTGACCACACCAGTGCTTGGTAGGTTTTCAGGGGACCCTCTAAAGGGTCTCCGGTGTGCATTTACTAATAATTTCACACTGGCATCAGTGCAGATTTATGAAGACAATATGATTGGTACCAAACATCTTAAGGTAGTGAAGCCATCATGGAGCTAAGAAACTCGTAATGATAAGTGTCCAGCCCACGTACTCTTTATGGCTTCCCTGTGCACTTGCAATATTGAATAATGGCTCAGATATCGCAGGGTCATATCTGCTCATGCAGATATGTCTGCACACAGGATATAGTGCACCCTGTCTTAGGACTGTAAGGCCTGCAGTAGGGGTGACTTACCTATATCTCATGCAGTGTGTGAGGGCATGGCACAAAGGGATGTGTGCCATGTTGACTCTTCGGCTTTCTCTGCACCAAGACACGCAGCCTGCAATGGCAGGGGAATGTGCATGGTCTTGGTGAGGGGCACTTGGGGTGACACAATTTGTGCTGCAGCCAAGATAGACCCTCTTTAGTACCCATGCCCTAGGTATCAGGGTTACCACTTACCAAAGACTTAAAGGGGTAGCTGAAGTTGTGCCAATCTGGGTACAGTTTTGGGAAAGAGATCTGGCACTGGGAACCTGGTTAGCAGGGACCCAGTGCACTTATAGTTCGAAATCACATCAAGTATCAAGCAAAAAGTGGGGGCTAATCATGCCAAAAGAGGCACTTTCCTACAACAATTCATTAATGAATTGTTTTTGTGGGCTTACTTTAGTAATGTAAACAAACCTATGTTCAAAATATTTCTTACATTATTGTACCTGGTACAATATTACAAATAAATAAAAAGCACTCTTAAATTTTGGAGATCCTTTTGAAAACATCACCCCTGGTAGGTCAAATGATGTCTAAACTGTTGATGATCCATGTAGACAAAACCCCATACATTACTTTTTTTCCACAAATAGTACGTAGATGTTTGGTTGAAGAAACAAAAGTTTACAATTATGTAGTTTGAAAAGCAGTTTTAGTTTGTATTGAGGTGAGTTATGTGTACTAATACGTGGGTTTGACACTTGAGAAACAGCTATTAGATGCCAAGTGCAGCTGGCAGTGAGAGTGCACAAACAGGGGTCTGCACTACGAGGCCTGACCCATGTTTAAAGGCCAATTTGTCTGGATGGATGACAAGATTGTGTCACTGCTTGGGTGCATATCTAAGTGAGTGTAAGAGAACACCTGTAGCAGAGCCAAGAGATCTTTAAGTAAATGTGCTGGTATGTGACTGTCTGTTATAGTACCTCCATGGCTCTCTAAATGTGAATGTAAGTGCTTGAACAAATGCCTCACTGCCTCTTTTAAGGAATAGAGGGGTATGCAGTTGTGACTACACCGGTCTGCCGGTTTTATTATACACGGACGATGCGGTCCTTATATCCAGGACCACCAGGGGGTTACAAATCCTGCTTGACTCCTTCTCTGCTTTCATGAGGGATCGGGATCTATCCATAAATGACTCGAAATCCTTTGTGATGCAGGTGGGCTCTCGCAAAAACAAGCCCTTCCAGTTCAGGGTAGGCTCCGCACAGGTTCCCCGTACTGATGTTTTCTCGTACTTGGGAGTTACACTGGATGAACAGCTGAACTGGGGCCCACTAAAACAGAGAAAGAGGGGTGACTTAGTGCGGGCAAATATGGCCATTTTTAACTTTGCTACCAAACTAGGCAAGAGACCGATAGCGGCACTATTAAAGATATATCAGGCCAAGTGTGTTGTGATGGCCTCTTATGGCAGTGAAATATGGGAGCATGTAGCTATGGAAGAATTGCAAGTGGTTGAGTACACGTTCCTCAAGCGTCTACTGGGTGTGCCCATCGGAACCTCGAACATGGTGGTGCACGAAGAACTGGGGGTCCCGTATTTGAGTGATATTTTGGCTCTCCGCCCTCTAACCTCCTGGCTGAAAATGTGGCGGAACGATGAATTGTTGTTGACCCATTCAAAAGAGGCTCTTGATCATTCGCGCCGCATACCTTGGCTTAGTTATATAAAGACTAGCTTTGAAAGACTGGGCAGAGCAGAATTATACACTAATCCTGAAATGATATGCAAAAAGGACCTGGGTTGGGTTAGGGAGTCCTTTTATAGTTTAAGGAAATTGGAGAGGGAAGAGCTGGAATTGAGGAAACCTACCGTCCATAAATTTTTAACATTGAAAACAACATTATCTACTGAGGCTTATCTCTTGGGATTTTTTAGTACATACGATCGTTTTCTGCTGACCAGGTTTCGCCTGGGTTTTTTTCACCTCTTGCAGGCTTTGCCTAGGGGGAGCTTCAGAGGACAGACTTTAGCAGCCTGTGGCTGCGACGGCGTGACTCCACAGGATTTGCTTCATTTTTTAATTATTTTGTAGGTTTTATGTGATCCCCCGGAAAAGTTTTATTGTCCCGATTTTAAAGAGGATGAAATTTAGGTAGGCCCATCCAGCTCTCATGTATCTACAGTTGTTGCACGAAGATTCCGTTTTGTTTGTTCTTAATTTCCTTAAATTTGCAGTAAAATGTAGGGCCCACTTAGAATAGATTGTAACATATTTTGGGTGATTTAACAACTTAGCCCTTTGAATGAGATTCAATTACTAGAAAGGATTTTTGGCGCTATTCTTTGACCTCAGGGGACCAAGTATCTTGCACTGCATTTTATCTACGAATCGGTTTCTGTATGTAATGAATTGTGTAATGGATTTAAGAATATTTTATTAATCACTGTTTCTATATATGGTAAACTTTCATGGTTCTACATTCGAAAACCGAATAAAGTTATTTGATTGATTGATTGATCGATTGACTACAACTATCTTTCAGACTAGTGCATACAAAAGTTGTTTCTGACTAAGTGGCTGAATGTATAAGTGCTTCTGTAGCTGTCTGACTGAGTGAGAGACAGTCTATGCTTTTGTGCACATGTATTCAGTTGCTTTATGGGTGGCATTCCTATGTAGTACTTAGCATAGAGGCCTGCAATTGCACAAGTAACGTATTGAACGCAAAAGGACATTTCTCATCTTTTAGATACAAAACACCATGATTTATAGCCTACCTACAGTGTATCTCAGAGAGGACTTGTGTGCATTAAAACACGCGTATGGCACTTGCCAAACAGCTTTTTCATGCCAAGTGAAGCTGCAAGTGAGAATGTACAGACAGGGTCAGAAGAAGTAGGCTTGACCCATGTTTAAACACTGCGGGCAGATTTACAAGCCCCTTGCACCTCTTTTGCGTCATTTTTAACATGGGAAAAGTGACGCAAAAGTGGTGCAAGGGGCTTGTAAATAAGCCCCTGCATGTTTAACTATGACTATGACTCTCATACTACATATCAGACATAGTGTTAGTTTAAAGAGCATATCGTCCCAGCTAAGCATATACAAACCTGCCCTATACTTTACCTACACCTACCTAAAGGGTATCTATTAAATAGCTGACAAGTTTCACAGATTCATGTGTGATTTATACCTACAGAGCATGTTTTTTTCTTTCAATTCTGAGTCTTGTACTCCTGTTTTAAAATACAATAAACAGGACTACAAGTCCCAGAGTCAAAGAAAAGCATATCTTGTGAACAGCACATCATGTATGGACATGTAACTCTTTCCACATCTTCTAATACATTGTAAGTATAAGTTTAATTCTTAACATACATTTTTTTCTAGCAATTAGACCATGCAGTACAACAGCAGATGCACCATATACAATTCCACGGCAACACATTGTGAAGCAACTTCTCACACACCTTGTCTGCAAATCAGACAAACTGTTACATACTTATACACTCATAAAGCATCTTACTCACCTTTCAATAAATATATAAACCACTCACACTACTACTAATAGATCATCTCATGTAGTATGAATATTTTTTCAAAAATATTTTAAACTGCCTTTTAACATTCTCACCGACACATATACCCTTTTAAGCATTTTTTTCTCCAAATTAATTGTAATTCACATACCTGAAAATTTAGTTAATTGACCAAATATTTTTGTTTTCTCTTATCAGATAGGTACAATACTCTCAGAAAATGTAAAAACTAAGCATAAAAAAGGACACAGTTCTCATACAAAGCAACCATTAATGGCAACCTTTTCAACTTTGCATTCCCTGATAGCGCGGAAGGTAGCAAATAAAAACATATCTTTCATTTGTTAATTTTGTAACTCCACTGCTGAAAGGTTAGTATGTATTAACCTATCATACACTTTTATATTCAATTCAATTCAAAAATAGCTTTATTCGATTTAAAATATAAATCATAAAACCACAGTTTATCGCATAATATTTCAAACAGTAAATCACAGAAATATAAAATTGTTAAAACGATATAAAAGTCATATGCTAAGAGCCAGGTTAAAGTTCCACATTGATTTCCTTGAATTAATCACACATTTCAAGTACATAACAACAGAAGTAGCAAACATTTCATATTGTAAAAGTTGTAACATCAAAAAAGCTGGGTGACATTGTCTCATGCCCAGAATTTTTAGGATTGGCACTATCCATCTTTCTCTGGGAACAGAATAAAATTTACAGAATAAAAAAGTATGCATCGTGGATTGTTGTGACAAATCGTCGCATGGGCAGGCGCCCAGGTATTTAGACCAATCGTTCATAACTGGGAAACTTGTACGTCTGTGAAAAATCCCCAAGCGAAAACGAGTCAGCAACATCCTGTCATAACCCCCAGTTAAGTAAACAAGATAGGGCTGAATGCCATAGCATGACATCAACAACTGGTTTTCCAAGACCGTAGGCTTAACAATTTCTTGTGATAGTCTAATTAACTGTAAGTGCTGTAGGCAGTCAGCTTTCAATGTTTTTCTTGGGATTGATGTGATACTATCCGGTCTGACAAAATATTCAGGATAGCCAATGTCAATCATGAATTTTTTGATGTAGTTTAGCCAGGGAATAAAATATACCCTATCAAGCTTTAAACAATCGTAAATAATATCCTGATTGAAGCTAGTGTGAATTGTTACCCATATTTTATGCCATAACAAGATTGGTTCGATCTTAATCAGGTCGGATATATATGGAATCCCAAGCTCGGCGTTACAGATGTAAGTAGCAATGCTATTAGGGACCACCAATAAGTATCTGACAAAGGCATTCTCAATTAATTATAGGGGCTGAATATCAGCATGGCCCCAGATGCCCGTGCCATACATGGCAGTTGTAACACACTTAGCTTTGTACACTTGCATTAATTCCACCACCAGTCTTCTGCCCAATCTTCTAGCAAAATTGGCTAGAGCACCAGTGGCTTTAGAAAATAACATTTTCCTGTCTAAAACCGCGTGTGACCAAGTTCCCCTTTGATCGGAGAGAATACCCAGGTATGGAAATCTAGTGATACACTCCACCTTAGTGTTATCATTAAAAATGTCACTGCATTTAGCACTATTCGTACCACATTTCACTATAAATGTTTTTGATATGTTCACTTGAAGGTCCCAATTTTGCATAAATGTAGCGAAACTAGTCACTACTCTTTGTAGCCCTAGTTGAGTATGAGACATTAAAACAGCGTCATCTGCATACAGCAAGGCAGGAATAGTACGCTTATCAATAAGGGGCAGGTCCTGGCATTGATCGACTAAAACTTGGCTGAGGCCATTAATATATAAGGTAAAAAGAAAAGGGGCAAGCACAGAGCCTTGTCTCACCCCTTTTCTGATTGGAAATTTGGCTGTGCATTCACCCATATTTCCATATTGCACCCTTGCACCTGCGTCTCGGTATAGCTGCCTCATGAAGTTTATAAGTGGTAGTTCCACTCCCATTTCCTCAAGGATGCTCCAGAGTCTGTCGTGTCTTACGCAGTCAAACGCAGAGCTAAGGTCCACAAGGGCCAAAATAACTTCCCCTGCTTAGCTCGCGTATATTTACCTAACAATAGGCTCAGATTTAGACCCTGTTCGATTGTGCCTAAACCCTGGCGAAAGCCATATTGTAGTTCTGAGATAGCACATGTGTCTTCTGGCCATGACTGCAGTCTATTTAGTAGAATACGGCCTGTCACTTTGAGGAAGGAGTCTAAAAGAGAAATTGGTCGATAGCATGTGGGGATATTACGATCACCCATTTTGAAGATTGGCGCCAAGATCGATTCAGACCAAGTTGGAATGAAGCCATGATGGCAACAAGCTGTTAAGACCAAAGTTAGTAACAGACCCCAGAGAGAAGTATTTGACTTATACAGGTCGACAGGGACTCCATCCGGGCCAGGACCTCTACCTCCTGCACTAGCATTTATGGCACAGATCACTTCGTCTTATGAGAAGTGAACATCTAGTAGAAAAAAATTTGAAAGTTCAAGCTCTGGGGAGAGTTTGGATTCAACTGGTGGTGCTGCCTGCTCCTCATCGTTGTATAATGTAGTAAAGTGATCCACCCATTTATCCTCACTAATGGCTATATCTATTGATGGAAGATCACTAGGGGCTAAAAAAGGCGCGTTAACTGCCTTCCAAAAACTTGTATTATCTCTATGTAAAGAGGCTTCATGCAGGGCCCGCCAAGATTCAACTCTCAGTGTCTCCTTACGTTCTTTTAGCGCAAGTCTATATGCACTTCTTGCCGAATTAATTTCCAGCTGATTTCTATCAGGTTTGTGTAGAACTTTTTTCAAGTCTATATGGGCTTTTGTGCATTTGGAGTCAAATCACCCCTGTTTCTTGGACTGACACTTTTTGTTTTCCACAGTTAAACTCTTCTTGATCTCTGTGGAAATAGAACCAAAGGATTTCAAAACTTCCCCATGGGGAGCAGACTCATTAAGGCAAACAAGAAAATCGGAATTGCCTTTAGTTAAAAGTGACTTAGTGAACTCGATTGGTTCTACTTTAGGCCAGCTCAAGGAGTAACCGTTGATTCTATTAAGAGCGAGGTAATGCACAAGGTGCTCTTATGTGCCCTTTTTATTTAACACGTTGCTTGGTAGTTGAATGCAGATACTCATAGGAAAGTGGTCGCTTATTGCATTAGAATGTATCACAAAATTAGTCAACCTACTCGAGTGTTGATTTGAGAACAAAATAAAATCAATGATGGAACTAAGCCCTCTGCCATTGTAGGTGCAACTAAATGGGACTATAGGGGTACACAATTCATTTGCAAACCCAAGATCGAATAAGAACATAAGTGAATTTTGGAGGTCCCCAGATATTGTGTGTGAAAAGTGAGCATAATCAACACCTTCATCGTAGGCTAAGGCACAAGTACCCCCCTTAGCATGTGGACACAAGGCATAATTAAAGTCCCCTCCCCAGATGACACACATATCTTTGGCCATATC
Organism: Calotriton arnoldi; assembly: GCA_963921515.1. NCBI lineage: Eukaryota > Metazoa > Chordata > Amphibia > Caudata > Salamandridae > Calotriton > Calotriton arnoldi. Next base: position 173,084 of record CAWUFW010017967.1, read on the forward strand.
ATTCTGTAAGATAGACAGATCGTTCTGTAGTTTATTCAGCACACCCACAAACTGCTCCTTAGGAATATTGTTATAAAAGTTTAGCAAAACAATGCAGTGCTTTTTATCCACATGTAACAAAACAATCTGATAGTAAATGGCCGAAATCATAAGTACAATCTTTTTGATATTTCCTCGATTAGACACATAAGTACACAGGCCTCCCTTATTTCTCCCATGTGCTGTGGTTACCGCTGGTGAATGGAATGTTTTATAGCCGTTAATATGCAAAGAATTCTCCACCAGGTTTCTTGCAGGCACAGTATGGTAAAATCTTCAACAAAGTTTAACCACAAAGGGTCATTGACTTTAGTTCGCAGGCCCGCCACATTCCAAAATAACATATTACAGGTAGGCGACCTACTCTTACTGCCTTCACACTGTGTGCTGGCCTTAACGTGGCATACAGTTTTCTGTTGTTGAGCTGTCTGAGCCATTATATCCTAGGTACATGCAGAGATCTTAGCTAGAGGGGAAAGATTAGAACCTTTGGCCATAGTGGCTGGCGTGTCTATAGGTGGAACAAATGTTTCAAGAATTGCATACACATCAGAACCCTCTATTTGGACAGCACGTACATCAGGGGCATTGGGTCAATCTATGTCTTCTAGAGTAGGTAAAATGTCGAAATGATTAAATACGGGGACATTATAAAATTCAGATGGAATCGCCAAAGGGCCCCAAGTCTGTATTCTTGTATAAGTTACACAGTGTGGCTGATAAAAATACCCCAGGGGCAGAATGTTAATGCCGGTGGGCGTAATATATTGCTTGCCAGCTCTGGTGAGAATTGACTGTATTAAATGTGGGGATCTAAAAGTCAGTACTACACAGTCTCCAGCCAGCGATTTATGGTCGCTACCAACCCAGGTGACCCTTCTGGACATTTTAAATTCAGCAAATAAAGCCTCTGTTAATCCTGTTTTTGTTCCCAGCAAGAATAAGGCTTTATTTCTCAGGGCATCCCATGGTTCCCTTATCTGAGACAGAAGGACTGGGACATTGGCCAGAACTATAGTGTAGGGGGTTGCTGCCGGGGGTAAATCAAGCATACATGCTTCCATATAAGGCTTAGCTTGGGGTAAAGGGACCGTCTGCTGTTTCGCTCTTGAATTGGATATGGCTGGAGCCCTCAAGATGGTATCTGCGGTGCAGTTTGCAGAGTTCACATTTAAAGTGGGGTGGTTTGGGCCAGTGGCCTGATAATCTAAGTTCATTAATGGCATTGGACCAACCCTTTCATGAGGCTCGGCGCAGGACATTCCACCGGGTTTTTGGCCCACGAACTGGCTTGTTAAAACCCTGTTTGAACAAATATCAGTATCGGCCTTTGTGATGGGGTGTTGAGTGCCTGCTTTGTGCTTTGATATATCCTCAATTATGCCCACCCTGGCCATTAACTTAGTTAGTATATCACTTACAGATTTGTGTAAATCATCTATTTTTTCTACAATCTTACAGAGATCAGCTGACTGATTCATGCTTAAGGTATTAACGGAGGGTGAACCTTTCCTACCAACGTCAGGTTTGGTAAGTTTGTTCGGTTTTTTTCCGTTTCTTTTTACACTTTTATAAAGAAGCCCAACATGGCAGTTCTTTTGTGCATAATCATGAATTATTTGTGATTGTTGTGACGAATTTGCGGAAAAAAACGGGAGTCCAAACACATATTTAGCTTAGTACTTTTATGACTTTAAGAGTACAGAACACTTTATTAGCAAGCTCTCACTAGGAAATGTAATCCTTTTTACACAACAATCAGTCTAAAGATCTCTAATTTCTCAAAACAGACAACTCTCTCTTTAATATCCTTCCCCCAATACACTCTTAGTACAGTCTCCATAGCAACCCACTAGAAATAGTAGGTCACAAGTTTGCAGTGCATTCTAGAAGGGCTTTACTACTTGCAAAATGAGCTGCAGCTGGTGTGGTTTATAGTACAGAATTAAAAGCATATCAAGTCTGCGTTACACTTTTTGTATTTTTCCTGCAGCCAATCATAGATCTAGGGGCATATTAGCAAGACCGGCGATACAATTATCGCCGTTTTAGCGGCAGGAAACTGCCGCTAAAACAGCGATAATGGGCTTGCTAATATGCGTTATAGAATTCAATAGAAGCCCAGGTTAGATGTCCTGCACATCTAACCTGGGCTTCTATTGGAATTCTATAACGCATATTAGCAAGCCCATTATCACTGTTTTAGCGGCAGTTTCCTAGTCGCTAAAACGGCGATAATTTTATCGCCGGTCTTGCTAATATGCCCCCTAGTTCCTTATACTTTCAAGACACTACCTAATTTTATTTACCTCAATATTCACAGCATCCAATCAAGTATGTTTTTTTTAAACCAGGAGCACACCTTTATTTTACCTGCCTTTCATTTTGAAAACTGTCTATTTCAGCTACAGCTTTCTCCTGTCTGCTACTGCTGCTTCACTTCAACAAAATTGTTACAGTGTGGATTGTGGGTCACAGCTATGTCTTTTGGGCTAGAGAGGCTGGTAGAAAAAATGGTATTGACGGGGACTTGGGTTTGCCTAATGTGGACATTACTTGGGTTGGCCAGAGAGGGTTGAAGTGGCATCAATTTCCAACCCCCTGACCTCATGATTGTGCAGTGTGGTGGCAATGACCTAGGAGAACTGACTGGGGTAGGCCTGGAAATCCTAATGAAGGATACCTTTGCACAATTAATGACACATTTCCCTCAAACTGTCTTGGTGTACTCCAACATATGCCGAAGGCAGAATTTGAGGTGGTCTAATCAATTCTGTCCAAAAATTGGCAAACCCAGGAAAATATTAATAAAACTGTTTCTGCATTCCTCAAGGCACATAACATGGCCTCTCCCTACAACAACAACCTGTGTTTTGACATACATGGAGTCTATAGAAGTGATGGAATTCACTTTACAAACAAAGGCAACAAGGTGTTTCTCAGCAACCTGAAACTCTGCATCCAGTCTTATGTGTAGCTGTCGTATACACAAAATGAACACAAAGACTCTTCTTAGAGTCACCATAGTGCCCAAAATATTATTCATTTTTTATGAATATCTTTTTCCCATTTTTTTGAGATATTTGCAATATTAGCAAATACATTGCGAAATTGCAAAGCAAAAGCAGACATTCAATAGCCATCAGAATATCAATGGGTCTGTGAGTGACTGTGTGAGTGTCTGTATGGGTCTCTGAGGGAGTGCATGAGAATATGAGTGGGGCTCTGAATCAGTGTGTGAGTGTCTGAGTAGATCTGTGAGTGGATGCCTCAGTCTCTCAGTTGGTGTGTGAGTGGGTGTGTGAATCTCTGAGTGGGTCTGTGAAGGGGCACATTCACAGACCCACTCAAAACTCATAAAATGAGTAGGTGTATGAGTTTTGAGTGGGCCTGTGAGTGGATCCATGTGACTCTGATTTGGTCTGTGAGTAGGAATATGAGTCTATGAATGTGTCTGTGAGTGGGTGCATGATAGTCAGAGTGGGTCTGTGGGTGGGTGGGCGAGTCTCTGAGGGAGTCTTTGAGTGGGTGCATAGGCTTCTGAGTGGGACTCTGAGTGGGTGCATGAGTATATGACTGGGTCTGTGATTAGATGCACCAGTGTCTGAATGTGTCTGTCAGTGGGCCCGTCAGTCTCTGAGTTGGTGTGTGACTGTGTGCATGAGTCTCTGAGTGGGCCTTCAGTGACACCCACTTCAGTTAGTGTCTGAGTGGGTGTGTGAGTGGGTGTCTAAGTCTCTGACAGGGTCTTGAGTAGATGCAATAGTGTCTCAGTGGGACTCTGAGTGGGCGTAAGAGTGTGTAGGTGGGTCTGTGAGTGACTGTGTCAGAATATCAATGGGTCTGTGAGTGACTGCATGAGTGTCTGTATGGGTCTCTGAGTGAGTGCATGAGAATATGAGTGGAGATCTGAGTGTGTGCATGAGTGTCTGAGTAGATCTGTAAGTGGATGCATCACTCTCTGAATAGGTCTGAGTGGTTGTGTGAATCTATAAGTGGGTGTGTTAGTGGGTGCATGAGTGTCTCAGTGGCTCTCTGAGTAGGTGTATGCCATTTGAGTGGGTCTGTGAGTGGACCCATGAGTCTCTGATTGGGTCTGTGAGTAGGAGTGAGTCTGTGAGTGGGTGCATGAAAGTCAGAGTGGGTCTGTGGGTGGGTGTGTGAGTCTCTGAGTGATCTTTGAGTGGGTGCATAGGATTTCTGAGTGGGTCTGTGGGTGGGTGTGTGAGTGTATAACTGGATCTGTGAGTAGGTGCACCAGTGTTTGAGTTGGTCTTTCAGTGGGTGCATCCATCTCTGAGTGAGCCTGTGCATGGGTGCATCAGTGTCTGAGTGGGTGTCTAAGTCTCTGACAGGGTCTGTGAGTAGATACATGAGTCTCTCAGTAGGTCTCTGAGTGGGTGTATGAGTGTCTGAGTGAGTCTGTGAGTGACTGTGTCAGAATATCAATGGATCTGTGAGTGAGTGTGTGAGTGTCTGCATGGGTCTCTGAGTGAGTGCATGACAATATTAGTCGGTCTCTGAGTAAGTACATGAGTGTCTGAGTGGATCTGTGAGTGCATGTGTCAGTCTCTGAGTGGGTCTGTGAGTGAGTGTGTGAATCTCTGAGTGGGTTTGTGAGTAGGTACATGAGTCTCTGAGTGGGTCTGTGAGTGGGTGCATGGTTTTCTGACTGAGTCTGCGAATGGGTACATGAGTCTCTGAGTGGGTCTGTGACTGAGTGCATCAGACTTTGAGTGGGTCTGTCAGTGGGCGTGTCTGTCTCTGAGTAGGTGGGTGAGTGTCTGTGTGAGTGACTAAGTGAAACTGAGGGTGGGTGTATGAACATATATTTTTTAATTATTTTTTTCAGTGATATTCGCAAATTCATCGCAATGTATATTCACAAATTTGATGCGATTTTACAAGGAGGGAGCCGTGCTGACACTCGCGGCTAATTCACAAATATCACAAGTGGAAAAAACTTTCATTCAACATAATATACTCATAAGGGTTTCCTCAATCACCCCTATATTCCTCTCATGGGGTCAGGCCACATGCAACCTGACCACTTAGGCCACTTTGTACCATTTGGTTTAAGCCCTGGGGGTTCCTCCGATGAGTTAACATGGTGGCCACAACTCTCTGCTTAGATTGCAGCCAGCCAACCACACCATTCCTCTTGGTGCGCACAATCTCAAAATCGCAGTGAATTTGCTGCGATAGCAGATATAAAAATTTGGATTATCTTAAATTTCTCAACAACTTCTGAGCGGATATACACTGGATACCTGACAGCATGATCTGTGAACATAAATCTACCTTATTGCCAAATTTGGAGTATTTCCATCCAGCAGTTCAGGCTGCAGTCGTGTCTGAAGCTCCTATCGGAATTAACATGGGAAACATACTTTTTTGACCCCCCCCTTTTTCTCAGCCCCCACATGTCAGATCACCCGGAAGCTTTCTGTGTGCAACAAGAATCACAATGACACTTTTTTGGGAAAATTTGGTGAAGATTCGTTAAACGATATAAGCATGTCAAATAACACTTTTTCTATGGAAACATGGTCCTAACTATAACTACCTACTGGCGACTGCATGTAGGTTATATATATATATATATATATTATCTACTGGCGGTCGCCAGTAGATAGTTATAGTTAAAACCTATTATCCATAGGAAATCCGCGACATTCTATTTGAAATAACGTTGGCGCCGGTTGACGAATCTTTGCGAACGTTTCCAACTTGTTGGGGCGCTCCGGTCCGCTCCTATCCTGAAAGTCTCGGGGTGATACGTCAAGCGGGGGCCGAGAAAAAAGGGGGGTCCCAAAACACGTTTTCCCCATTCATTTTTCCATAGGAACCTTTAGTCGCAGCTACAGCCCGAACTGCTGAACGGAATTACACCAAATTTGGCAAAGAGGTAGCCCTTGGTTCAGTGTCGTGCCTTTTGCTTAAATGGTGTAAATCCGTTCAGTAGTTCCTGAGAAAATCAAAAGTAAAGTCACATATATATCTGGGCGGAGCCTAACCACACATGTCATCGTGAGATCTGATTGGCTGTCAGCACTTCATCCTGGAATTGCTGGCAGCCATCTTGGGACCAATATAAATGATAGTACCTCATTGAAATGCATTGTAGTGAATAGAAGATTTTGAGGGTCACCAAAAGGAGAACTATAAAGGGTGATAACAGGCTTTAGTTACATTAGAATTTATTTGTTGATGGTACCATACTAATTTTAGGAATTGTGGTGTATTCTAAGGTGATTTTACCATGTGAAAAACCTTCTGCTGGGATATCATGAATCATGTTTGAGAGAACACTATTTTCTCATGCTTGTCCCATGTAGGTTTGGAAGGTGCTCCAGAAGCTAAAATGAGAGCATATTTTCTGTAAATTCACATTATCTTTCTCACTCATGTGAGAATGAAGTCTGACATTCTCAGTAAAACATGTACATCCAACAAGGGCAGAGACTGTCAGTTGATTCCTTTGTGTTCTACTGCAGCTTCCCAGAGTGTTCTAAAGAACAACTAGAGTGCTAACAGCCTTACTTATGACAAAAGTATGGCACACCTGAAGCCATCTTGATTGGAATAAACTGGTAACACTTAAACAATTTAATTTAAAAAGGAACAAAATGATGGGGTTCATTTTGTCATAGAAATTATGGTTAGTGCTGTAGAAAGAAAAATTAGGACATGTTTCAAGTGTGATCTCAAATATCTTCCTGTTATATTTCAACAGGAGCAGCCTGCCAGTTGATGCCTTTGTGTTCTACTGCAGCTTCCCAGAGTGTTCTAAAGAACAACTAGAGTGCTAACAGCCTTACTTATGACAAAAGTATGGCACACCTGAAGCCATCTTGATTGGAATAAACTGGTAACACTTAAAACATTTAATTTAAAAAGGAACAAAATGATGGGGTTCATTTTGTCATAGAAATTATGGTTAGTGCTGTAGAAAGAAAAATTAAGACATATTTCAAGTGTGATCTCAAATATCTTCCTGTTATATTTCAACAGGAGCAGCCTGCCAGTTGATGCCTTTGTGTTCTACTGCAGCTTCCCAGAGTGTTCTAAAGAACAACTAGAGCGCTAACAGCCTTACTTATGACAAAAGTATGGCACACCTGAAGCCATCTTGATTGGAATAAACCGGTAACACTTAAAACATTTAATTTAAAAAGGAACAAAATGAGGGGTTCTTTTTGAAAATAGAAATTATGGTTAGTGCTGCAGAAAGAAAAATTAGGGCATGTTTTAAGTGAGATCTCAAATCCTCTTCTATTTCATTAGAAAATTCTGACATGCAGACTGAAACAATCACTTTCAATACCAGCAGCAGACTACCAGTTAACTCCCTGGTGAGCAGTAGCTTTACTCCAGTGATCTAATGAGCAACTAGAGTGCTAACATTCTGAATTTATGGCAGATGTGAGACACATCTGAATGCCTTCTTGATGGAATCAAAGTAAAAACTGAAAGCATTTCCTACTGAGGAGACTGCAGTAAATGAAGAAATTAGGAAACTTCATAACAAAGAAGTCTTCCAAGATGGCCACCAGTGAAAAAAGAGCCCAAATGTAGCACAAATATTACCCAGATGAAGCCCACATATAGCCCAATGACAAAAGTGTGCAAAACACTTTTTATTTTTAGTTTTTTTGCAGTTTTATGTAGTGCAGACTGGTCAGGTATTGGAGCATTGCATCTTAAAACATGACCCCCTACACTACAAAAACACCACTGCACTACCTTAAACCCTAAAACACTACCCCCAGCACGACCCCCTACACTACACAAGCACCACTGCACTACCCTAAACCCTAAAACACTACTCCCAGCACGACCCCCTATACTACACAAACACCACTGCACTACCCTAAACCCTAAAACACTACCCCCAGCACGACCCCCTACACTACCCAAACACCACAGCACTAACCTAAATCCTAAAACACTACCCCCAGCACGATCCCCTACACTACCCAAACACCACTGCACTACCCTAAAACAGGACCCCCTACACTACACAAACACCACTGCACTACCCTAAACCCTAAAACACTACCCCCAGCACGACCCCTACACTACACAAGCACCACTGCACTACCCTAAACCCTAAAACACTACCCCCAGCACGACCCCTACACTGCCCGAACACCACTGCACTGCCCTAAACCCTGAAACACCAGCCCCTGCATGACCCCTACACTGCCCGAACATCACTGCACTGCCCTAAACCCTGAAACACCACCCCTAGCATGACCCCCTACACTGCCCGAACACCACTGCACTGCCCTAAACCCTGAAACACCACCCCTTCACGACCCCCTACACTGCCCGAACACCACTGCACTGCCCTAAACCCTGAAACACCACCCCCAGCATGACCCCCTACACTGCCCGAACACCACTGCACTGCCCTAAACCCTGAAACACTACCCCCAGCAAGACCCCCTACACTGCCCGAACACCACTGCACTGCCCTAAACCCTGAAACATCACCCCCAGCAAGACCCCCTACACTGCCCGAACACCACTGACCTAAACCCTGAAACACCACCCCCAGCACGACCCCTACACTGCCCGAACACCACTGCACTGCCCTAAACCCTGAAACACTACCCCCAGCATGACCCCCTACACTGCCCGAACACCACTGCTCTGCCCAAAACCCTGAAACACCAGCCCCAGCACGACCCCTACACTGCCCGAACACCACTGCACTGCCCTAAACCTTGAAACACCAGCCCCTGCACGACCCCCTACACTGCCCGAACACCACTGCACTACCCTAAACCCTGAAACATCACCCTGTGCATGACCCCATACACTGGCCGAACACCACTGCACTGCCCTAAACTCTGAAACACCACCCCCAGCGCGACCCCCTACACTGCCCGAACACCACTGCACTGCCCTAAACCCTGAAACACCACCCCCTGCACAACCCCCTACACTGCTCGAACACTACTGCACTGCCCTAAACCCAGAAACACCATCCCCAGCACGACCCCCTATACTGCACGAACACCACTGCACTGCCCTAAACCCTGAAACACTACCCCCAGCAAGACCCCCTACACTGCTCGAACACCACTGCACTGCCCTAAACCCTGAAACATCACCCCCAGCAAGACCCCCTACACTGCCCGAACACCACTGCACTGCCCTAAACCCTGAAACACCAGCCCCAGCACGACCCCCTACACTGCCCGAACACCACTGCACTGCCCTAAACCCTGAAACACCACCCCCTGCACAACCCCCTACACTGCCCGAACACCACTGTACTGCCCTAAACCCTGAAACCCCACCCCCAGCATGACCCCCTACACTGCCAGAACACCACTGCACTGCCCTAAACCCTGAAACACCACCCCCTGCACGACCCCCTACACTGCCCGAACACTACTGCACTGCCCTAAACCCTGAAAAACCACCCCCAGCACGACCCCCTACACTGCACGAACACCACTGCACCGCCCTAAACCCTGAAACTCTACCCCCAGTAAGACCCCCTACACTGCCCGAACACCACTGCACTGCCCTAAACCCTGAAACATCACCCCCAGCAAGACCCCCTACACTGCCCGAACACCACTGCCCTAAACCCTGAAACACCACCCCCAGCAAGACCCCCTACACTGCCCAAACACCACTGCACTGCCCTAAACCCTGAAACACCACCCCCAGCAAGACCCCCTACACTGCCCGAACACCACTGCACTGCCCTAAACCCTGAAACACCACCCCCAGCACGACCCCCTACACTGCCCGAACACCACTGCTCTGCCCAAAACCCTGAAACACCAGCCCCAGCACGACCCCCTACACTGCCCGAACACCACTGCACTGCCCTAAACCCTGAAACACCAGCCCCAGCACGACCCCCTACACTGCCCGAACACCACTGCACTGCCCTAAACCCTGAAACACCACCCCCAGCACGACCCCCTACACTGCCCGAACACCACTGCACTGCCCTAAACCCTGAAACACCAGCCTCAGCACAACCCCGTACACTGCCCGCACACCACTGCACTGCCCTAAACCCTGAAACACCAGCCCCAGCACAACCCCGTACACTGCCCGAACACCACTGCACTGCCCTAAACCCTGAAACACCAGCCCCAGCACGACCGCCTACACTGCCCGAAAACTACTGCACTGCCCTAAACCCTGAAACACCACCCCCAGCAAGACTACCTACACTGGCCGAACACCACTGCACTGCCCTAAACCCTGAAACACCACCCCCTGCACGACCCCCTACACTGCCCAAACACTACTGCACTGCCCTAAACCCTAAAACACCACCCCTCAGCACGACACCCTACACTGCCCGAACACCACTGCACTGCCCTAAACCCTGAAACACCACCCCAGCACGACCCCCTACACTGCCCGAACACCACTGCACTAAACCCTGAAACACCACCCCCTGCACGACCCCCTATACTGCCGGAACACCAATGCACTGCCCTAAACCCTGAAACACCACCCCCAGCATGACCCCCTATACTGCCATAACACCACTGTACTGGCCTAAACCCTGAAACATCACCCCCAGCACAACCCCCTACACTGCCTGAGCACCATTGCTCTGCCCTAAACCCTGAAACACTAGCCCCAGCACAACCCCCTACACTGCCCGAACACCACTACACTGCCCTAAACCCTGAAACACCACCCCCAGCACGACCCCCTACACTGCCCGAACACGACTGCACTGCCCTAAACCCTGAAACACCAGCCCCAGCAAGACCCCTACATTGCCCGAACACCACTGTATTGCCCTAGACTCTGAAACACCAGCCCCAGCAAGACCCCCTACACTGCCCGAACACCACTGCACTGCCCTAAACCCTGAAACACCAGCCCCAGCATGACCCCCTTCACTGCCCGAACACCACTGCACTGCCCTAAACCCTGAAACACCAGCCCCAGCACGACCCCCTACACTGCCCGAACACCACTGCACTACCCTAAACCCTGAAACACCAGCCCCAGCACGACCCCCTACACTGCCTGAACACCACTGCACTGCCCTAAACCCTGAAACACCAGCCCCAGCACCACCCCCTACAATGCCCGAACACCACTGTACTGCCCTAAACCCTGAAACACCACCCCCTGCACCGCCCCCTACACTGCCCGAACACCACTGCACTGCCCTAAACCCTGAAACACCACCCCCTGCACGACCCCTACACTGCCCGAACACCACTGCACTGCCCTAAACCCTGAAACACCACCCCCTGCACCACCCCCTACACTGCCCGAACACCACTGCACTGCCCTAAACCCTGAAACACCACCCCCTGCACCGCCCCTACACTGCCCGAACACCACTGCACTGCCCTAAACCCTGAAACACCACCCCCAGCATGACCCCTTTACTGCTCGAACACCACTGCACTGCCCCAAACCCTGAAACACCACCCCCAGCATGACCCCCTACACTGCCCGAACACCACTGCCCTAAACCCTGAAACACCACCCCTGCACGACCCCTACACTGCCCGAACATCACTGCACTGCCCTAAACCCTGAAACACCACCCCCAGCACGACCCCCTACACTGCCCGAACACCACTGCACTGCCCTAAACCCTAAAACACCACCCCCAGCATGACCCCCTACACTGCCCGAACACCACTGCACTGCCCTAAACCCTAGAACACTACCCCCAGCATGACCCCCTACACTACCCGAACACCACTGCACTACCCTAAACCCTAAAATACTCCCCCAGCACGACCCCCTACACTACCCGAACACGACTGCACTGCCCTAAACCCTAAAACACTCCCCCAGCACGACCCCCTACACTACCCGAACACCACTGCACTGCCCTAAACCCTAAAACACTCCCCCAGCACGACCCCCTACACTACCTAAACACCACTGCACTGCCCTAAACCCTAAAACACTACCCCTGCATGACCCCTACACTACCCAAATACCAATGCACTACCCTAATCCCTAAAACACTACCCCCCGCACAACCCCTACACTACCCAAAGACCACTGCACTACCCTAAACCCTAAAACACGACCTCCTACACTACACAAACACCACTGCACTACCCTAAACCCTAAAAACTACCCCCAGCACGAACCCCTACACTACCCAAACACCACTGCACTACCCTAAACCATAAAACACTACCCCCAGCAGTACCCCCTACGCTACCCAAACACCACTGCACTACCCTAAACCCTAAACACTACCCCCAGCAGTACCCCCTACACTACCCAAACACCATTGCACTACCCTAAACCCTAAAACACTACCCCCAGCAGTATCCCCTACACTACCCAAACACCACTGCACTACCCTAAACCCTAAACCCTAAAACACTAACCCCAGCACGACCCCTACACTACCCAAACACCACTGTACTACCCTAAACCCTAAAACACTCCCCCAGCACGACTCCCTACACTACCCAAACACCACTGCACTACCCTAAACCCTAAATCTACCCCCAGCATGACCCCCTACACTACACAAACACCACTGCACTACCCTAAACCCTAAAACACTACCCCCAGCACGACCCTCTTCACTACCTAAACACAACTGCACAATTTGTTACAGGCGTTGCAACGCAGGCCTGTGGTGCTTACTGGAAGTACCTGGTGGGCTAGTTGGGCCCCAGGGACTCTCAGGATTCAAGGTGACCTAATCCCCCAACTTAAAACGCGCCACGGGGCGCGTTTGCACAGTGGTGAAAGGAGGGGCGGGGCCTCAGGTGACATGTGCGCAAACACGCCCTGTGGTGCGTTTTAAGTTGGGGAGCTAATTCCCTTTGAATCCTGGGGGCCAACTAGCCCACCAGGTACCTTCAGTAAGCACAACAGAGTTGCGTTGCAGAGAGGTGAAAAAGGTGCGTGGCCTCGGAACGCCTCTCTGCAACTCAGCTCTGTGGTCCTAACTGTAGGTACCTGGGGGGCTAGTTGGGCCCCAGGGACCCTCAGGATTCAAGGGGACTTAATCCCGCAACTTAAAACGCGCCACGGGCGCGTTTGCACACATGTCACCTCAGACCCCCTCCCTTCACCACTGTGCAAACGCGCACTGGCTCTGGTTAGTCAGAGTCAGTTACCACCAGTACCCGTCTGAAAAAGTTGTGGGCACAGGATGATTTTGCAACAAGGCCTCTTTCTGCTCCTCTGTTGGTTCTTTCTGCACATCTTTTGCTTCTTTCTGTGCGTTTTTCTTCTTTCTTCACATGTCCTACCTCTGTTGGCATAGTTAGAAACTAGCATTTAAAAAACCTTTGAAATTCACTTAAAAATCATAGGTTTCAAGCACGTTATAGTTAGAAATTAGCATTTAAAAACCTTTGAAATTCACTGAAAAAACCATAGGTTTCAGGCACGTTATAGTTAGAAATTAGCATTTAAAAACCTTTGAAATTCACTGAAAAACCATAGGTTTCAGGCACGTTATAGTTAGAAATTAGCATTTAAAAAACCTTTGAAATTCACTGAAAAAACCATAGGTTTCAGACAAGTTATAGTTAGAAATTAGCATTTAAAAAACCTTTGAAATTCACTGAAAAAACCATAGGTTTTAGGGACAGTTATAGTTAGTTGGACATTGCACTCGTACAAAACCCGTGAAATTCCCCTGTTATAGTTAGTTCAGCTAACTATAACTCGCGCCCCCGCAATGCACTGCTGATGACGTCACATATTACATCACTCATGACATGGTCAGTGACATCACTGATGACATCACTGATGACATCACTGATGACATCATCCAGTGACTGTGTGTTTCTGTAAAGTTTAAATATGTTTAATATATATAGGGAAAGGCGTATTGAAGAATGAGTGGGTGTATAAGTGTCTGAATGGATGATTTAGTACGTGAGTGACTGACTCTACAAGTGAGTGATTAAACGTATCTTACTGAATGCATGGGTTAGTGACTAAACTGTGTGAATGTCTGTATCCGTCTGTTTGACATCTCAAATGACATCACTGATGACATCATCCAGTGACTGTGTGTTTCTGTAATTTTTAAATATGTTTTACATATATTCTTAGGTGTATTGAAGAATAAGTGGGTGTATAAGTGTCTGGATGGGGGATTTTACAGGTGTGTGACTGATTGTATAAGTGAGTGATTAAACGTGTCTTACTGAATGCATGGGTTAGTGACTAAACTGTGTGAATGTGTGTATCTGTCTGTTGTTGTGTAAGCTGCTACATGGGTTGGTCAGTAGCTACATGAGTGTTTATATGGGTTATTGATTGTTTGCCTGAGTATTTGTATGGGAGACTGAGTGTGTGTGTGGGTGGGTTGGAGGTGTGTGACTCTGTGCATTGATGTGTGAGTGCTTGATTCACTGGGTATATGGGTTCAAGAGTGCATGTGGAAACAGCTGTATGGGTGGGTGAGTGTGTGTATGGGTGTGTTGGTGAGTGAATGGATGTCTGAGTGGTACATGTGTGAGTAACTACATATGTAAAAGGCAGTATATGTGAGTGATGCTGTATATAAATGAGTATATGTGAGAGTGAGTGATTGTGAGAGTGGCTGTATGGATGAGTGTGTACTTGTATCAGTGATTATATAAGAGAGTAATTATGCGTTAGTATCTGTATGAATTAGTGAGGTGGTGTGTGTATAACTGTATAGGTGAGTAAATGGGAGTGTGATTGATTCTTTGCATGACTGACTAGGTGTGTGAGTAACTCCATGAATGAGTTGCGGTGTGTGAGTGTCTGAATAGGTGTATGAGTGCATATGATAGTGTTGTATTGATGAGTGACTGTGTGTATGAGTGACTGTATGGGTGAGTGAGTGGATGTGTGTGTAGACCTATGAATCAAAGAGTGCGTATGTAGTAACTGGTATTGGTGTCTCGATGGTTTCGAAAATGGTAGTCTGTATTTTACAGTGGGTGTATTAAAGGTTATATTAGACTGTGAGGAGGTGCATCAGATTTTCACGTGGATGATGTCATCAGTGATGTTATCAGTGATGTCATTTGAGATGTCATCAGTGATGTCATCAGAGATGTCACTGACCATGCCATGAATGATGTAATATGTGACGTCATGAGCAGTGCATTGCGGGGGCGTGAGTTATAGTTAGCTGAACTAACTATAACAGTGGAATTTCTATGGTTTTGTACGAGTGAAATGTCCAGCTAACTATAACGCTTCTGAAACCTATGGTTTTTTCAGTGAATATATATATATATATATATATATATATATATATATTTATATATATATATATATATATATATACATATATATATATATATATATATATATATATATTCACTGAAAAAACCATAGGTTTCAGGCACGTTATAGTTAGAAATTAGCATTTAAAAAACCTTAGAAATTCACTGAAAAACCATAAGGTTTTAGGGACAGTTATAGTTAGTTGGACATTGCACTCGTACAAAACCCGTGAAATTCCCCCGTTATAGTTAGTTCAGGTAACTATAACTCGCGCCCCGCAATGCACTGCTGATGACGTCACATATTACATCACTCATGACATGGTCAGTGACATCACTGATGACATCACTGATGACATCTCAAATGACATCACTGATGACATCACTGATGACATCATCCAGTGACCGTGTGTTTCTGTAAAGTTTAAATATGTTTAATATATATAGGGAAAGGCGTATTGAAGAATGAGTGGGTGTAGAAGCGCCTGAATGGATGATTTAGTAGGTGCGTGACTGAGTCTATAAGTGAGTGATTAAACGTATCTTACTGGATGCATGGGTGAGTGACTAAACTGTGTGAATGTCTGTATCCGTCTGTCTGTTGTTGTGTAAGCAACTGCATGGGTTTCTGACTAGCTAAATGAGTGTCTATATGGGTTATGGATTGGTTCTCTGAGTATCTGTATGGGTGCCTCAGTGTTTGTGTGGGTGGGGTGTGTGTGACTCTGTGCATAGATGTGTGAGTGGGTGATTCACTGGGTGCATGGTTTCAAGAGTGCGTCTGTGATGGACTGTATGGGTGGGTGAGTGTGTGTATGGGTGTGTTAGTGATTGAATGTATATCTCAGTGGTACATGTGTGAGTAACTACATATGTGAAAGGCAGTATATATGTGTGTTGGAGTATATAAATGGCTATAAGTGAGAGTGTGTGATTGTGAGAGTGGCTATATGGATGAGTGTGTGCTTGCATCAGTGATTGCATAGGAGCGTAAGAATGTGCTAGTATTTTTATGAGTAAGTGAGCTGGTGTGTATAACTGTATAGGTGAGTAAATTGGAGTGTGATTAATTATTTGCATGACTGACTAGGTGTGTGAGTACCTCTATGGATGAGTTGCGTTGTGTGAGTGTTTATATAGGTGTATGAGTGCATATGATAATCCTGTACTGAGTGACTGTAAGTATGAGTGACTGTACGGGTGAGTGAGTAGATGTGTGTGTGTAGACCTAAGAATCAGTGAGTGGGTATGTACTTATTGGTATTGGAGTGTGTATGGTTTTGAGAATGGCAGTCTGTAATGTAGAGTGGGTGTATCAAAACTTATATTAGGGTGTGAGAAGATGCATTAAATTCTCACATGGATGATGTCATCAGTGATGTCATCAGTGATGTCATTTGAGATGTCATCAGTGATGTCATCAGTGATGTCACTGACCATGTCATGAGTGATGTAATATGTGACGTCATCAGCAGTGCATTGCGGGGGCGCGAGTTATAGTTACCTGAACTAACTATAACGGGGAATTTCACGGGTTTTGTACGAGTGCAATGTCCAACTAACTATAACTGTCCCTAAAACCTTATGGTTTTTTCAGTGAATTTCTAAGGTTTTTTAAATGCTAATTTCTAACTATAACGTGCCTGAAACCTATGGTTTTTTCAGTGAATTTCAAAGGTTTTTAAATGCTAATTTCTAACTATAACGTGTCTGAAACCTATGGTTTTTTCAGTGAATTTCAAAGGTTTTTTAAATGCTAATTCCTAACTATAACATGTCTGAAACCTACGGTTTTTTCAGTGAATTTCAAAGGTTTTGTAAATGACAATTTTTAAATGTATTAATTGTTATATTTATTTTTTTCATACTGATTTACTACATTTTTAGAAACAATTTTTTTTTACATATTTTATTTTTTAAATTAAATTGTAATTACATTATACATTACAAAAAATACTTTCTCAGAATGAATTACTTTAGTTTAAATACTTTGCACATAGGCAATAGACTTTTAAGTACAGTAGTTACAGTTGTTGCAATGGGCAACACATTTTCAAACACAATGCAACATTCAGCTCAATGTGAATTTCTAGTTAAATGCAATTAGTTACTTTATGGATTACTTTTGTAACCACAGGACTGGATCCTAGATTCAGTCCTGGGACATCTCCTGTAAACAGTTGAGTAAAAGCGTTTTGGTTACAGTAGTGATTTTTAAGGAATATTATTGTATTTTAAAAGTTGACACTTAGAAACTTTTTCTCATAGAATCACCAATGTTATCCTATGGAAGGAAATTCACTTAGCAGGTAAAAACTGTTATCGTTACTTTTTCTTACTCAGTGTTGGATCCTGGATCCAGCACTGGTGCATCTCCTGTAAACAGTTGAAAGAATGCGTTTAAGTCATACAGGCGATTTTTAAGGAATATTTGTAGTTTGTGAAAATCGACACTTTGAAACTTTTCTGCTGAAAACCAGGCAATGGATTCCTATGGAAGAAAATATAAGTTACTGGTAAGTACGGTTAAAATTACTTTTCAGGGTCAGTGCTGGGCTAAAAGATGCAGCACTGAGGTCTCTCCTGATAACAGGTGAGTAAATCGGAATTCGTATTTCGGCTGATTTTAGAGGAATATTTTAAAGTTTCAAAACTCCCCACTTAGAAGAATTTCCAAGTGAAACCAGTCAATGTTAGCCTATGGAAGGAAATTCAAGTTACTGGTAAGTACGGTTAAAATTACTTTTCAGGACCAGTACTGGGCTGAAAGATACAGCACTGAGGTCTCTCCTGATAACAGGTGAGTAAATCGGAATTCGTATTTCGGCTGATTTTAGAGGAATATTTGTATGTTTCAAAAATCAACACTTAGAAACTTTTTCAGCAAAAAGCAGGCAATGATATCCTATGGAAGGAAATTCAAGTTACTGGTAAGTACGGTTAAAATTACTTTTCAGGATCAGTACTGGGCTGAAAGATGCAGCACTGAGGTCTCTCCTGATAACAGGTGAGTAAATCGGAATTCGTATTTCGGCTGATTTTAGAGGAATATTTTAAAGTTCCAAAACTCCACACTTAGAAGAATTTCCAAGTGAAACCAGTCAATGTTAGCCTATGGAAGGAAATTCAAGTTATTGGTAAGTACGGTTAAAATTACTTTTCAGGACCAGTACTGGGCTGAAAGATACAGCAGTGAGGTCTCTCCTGATAACAGGTGAGTAAATCGGAATTCGTATTTCGGCTGATTTTAGAGGAATATTTGTATGTTTCAAAAATCAACACTTAGAAACTTTTTCAGCAAAAAGCAGGCAATGATATCCTATGGAAGGAAATTCAAGTTACTGGTAAGTACGGTTAAAATTACTTTTCAGGATTAGTACTGGGCTGAAAGATGCAGCACTGAGGTCTCTCCTGATAACAGGTGAGTAAATCAGAATTCGTAGTTCGGCAGATTTTAGAGGAATATTTGCACAATGGTGAAGGGAGGGGCGGGGCCTGAGGTGACATCTGTGCAAACGCGCCCCGTGGCGCGTTTTAAGTTGGGGGATTAAGTCCCCTTGAATCATGAGGGTCCCTAGGGGCCAACTAGCCCACCAGGAACCTCCAGTATGCGCCAGGGGCTGCGTTACAGAGACGTGTAGAGAGGCCACACCCCTTTTTACACCTCTCTGCAACGCAGCTCTGTGGCGCTTTCTGGATGTACCTGTTGGGCTAGTTGGCCCCCAGGGACCCTCAGGATTGAAGGGGATTTAATTCCCCATCTTAAAATGCGCCATGGGGCCTGTTTGCACACATGTCACCTCAGGCCCCGCCCCCTCCCTTCACCACTGTGCAAACGCGCCCCGTGGCGCGTTTTAAGTCGGGGGATTAACTCCCCTTGAATCCTGAGGGTCCCTGGGGTGCAACTAGCCCACCAGCTACGTCCATTAAGCGCCACAGAGCTGCGTTGCAGAGAGGTGTAAAAAGGGGCGTGGCCTCTGTACACCTCTCTGCAAGGCAGCCCCCTGGCGCATACTGGAGGTTCCTTGTGGGCTAGTTGGCCCCCAGGGACCCCCAGTATTCAAGGGAATTACTTCCCTTCTTAAAATGCGCCAGGGGCGCGTTTGCAGAGTACTGCAGGGAGGGGGGCGGGGCCTCCGGCACGATGCAGTTTTTTTTTTTTTTTTTTTTTTTTATGGGAGTGGGACTGCGTGGCCCCCCTTCGCTCGGCCACTTTTGGCCCCGGGGACCCCATCCCCCGGGGCCTGGGCATTTTTTTTTTTTGTTTTTTTGTTTTTTAAAACGGGAAGGGGGCCGCGTGGCCCTCCTTCCCTGGGCCTATATTGGCCCCGGGGACCCCATCCCCCGGGCATGCCCTCTTTTTAAATAAAAATATGGAGTGGGGCTGCGTGGCCCCCTCCTCAGGCCATTTAAGGCCCCGGGGACCCCATCCCCGGGGCCGGCCTTGCCCTTATTTTTATTATTTTTTTATTTATTTTTATTTGGGGAGGGGGCTGCGTGGCCCCCTCCCGGGCCACTTATGGCCCTGGGGACCCCATCCCCCGGGCCTGGCCTCTGGTTGGGGACTGTGGGGGTCCCCAAACCCCCCACAGTCCCGCCGGCTCCCCGTGTCCTACGGGAGCCGGCATTCCTTTTCCACATGGGGAGCAGCTAACATGCTGCTCCCCGTGTGGAAAAGCAATTGGTTTGCATTTTGAAAGAGAGAGCAGGTTTCCTGCTCTCTCTTTCAAAATGCAAACTAGCTTAGCTATGACAGGACGGGAGCCGCGAGGCTCCCGTCCTGTCATAGCAAACTACAGTGTCCCGGGGGTAGGCACCCCGGGACACTGCAGGAGCCGGCCCTGGGGGGTGGCAGTCCCCAGGGCCATCAAGGGCTCCAGGAGGGGGGCCGCGCGGCCCCCCTCCCTACATTTTGAAAGCCCCGGGGAGGTGGTGGTCCCCGGGGTTTGGGGGTCCAAAACGGACCCCCATTTTCAATTTTCTTAGTGCCCCGGGGAGGTGGTGGTCCCCGGGGTGTGTGGGGGGGCTGGAGCCCCCCACACAGGTTTAAATTTTTTTTTTAAAAAAAGCCCCGGGGAGGTGGCGGTCCCCGGGGCTGCGGGAGGGCTCAGAGCCCTCCCGCACCATTAATGATAAAGCCCTGGGGGGTGGCGGTCCCCGGGGCTTGTGGGGTCCTTAGAGGCCCCCCATACATAAAATAAACCCCCCCCCAGCATGCCCCCGGGACTTGGCCCACCCGGGGGCAAATTAACATCGAAGCACGGGAGACCGCGCTTCGATTTTTTTTTTTTTGGCAGGATCCGCGCTCCCTGAGCGCATCCTGCCGATTTTTTTTTTAATGCTTTTTTTTGCCCAGGGGGTCCTTGTGGGACCCCCTGAGCAGGCCTAGGGGGTTAGGGTGTTTCTACCCTGCCCCCTTTGTGCGTTTAGCGCACTTGTTTCTTTTTTTTCTCGGCGGATCCGCGCACCCTAAACGCATCCCGCCGATTTAAAAAAAAAAAAAAATGCTTTTCTGCCCAGGGGTCCTTGTGGGACCCCCTGAGCAGACCTAGGGGTCAGGGTGTTTCTACCCTGCCCCCTTTTGCGCTTGCGCACTTGTTTCTGTCCCTCGGTTCTACCGAGGGACAAAATGGCTGCCAACACTTCCTGATTTGGAGTGTTGACAGCCAATTAGCATGCAGCTCGTGATCGGGAGGGTACGCGGATCTGACGCGCCCATAGATATATATGTGATTTTAATTGTGAATTTCTCAGGAACTACTGAACGGATTTACACCATTTTAGCAAAAGGCACCAGTCTGAACCAAGGGCTACCTCTTTGCCAAATTTGGGGTAATTCCGTTCAGCAGTTTGGGCTGTAGCTGCGACTAAAGGTTCCTATGGAAAAATGAATGGGGAAAACGCGTTTTGGGACCCCCTTTTTCTCGGCCCCCGCTTGACGTATCACCCCGAGACTTTCAGGGTAGGAGCGGACCGGAGCGCCCCAACAAGTTGGAAGCTTTCGCGAAGATTCATCAACCGGCGCCAACGTTATTGCAAATAGAATGTCGCGGATTTCCTATGGATAATAGGTCCTAACTATAACTATCTACTCGCGACCGCCAGTAGATAATATATATATATATAATATATATATATATATATATATATATATAGGCCCTGTTCCTCTGTGTGGGTCCCTACGATGTTGCTGCGTGCATGGGAAGGGCATACAGCATCATTCTCCTTACGACAGGAACACACACACTCCGGTGCATTAAAGACGGAGTGGCAAAAAGTTATTTAATCCAGTGCGATTGTTACTGCCACACAAACCCAACGTGTCTCACTATTTCACACACCTTGCTCATGGGTCGATTTTCCTTGTTACTGGCACCTTTATATTGATGTGACACAATGAATGAACAACATAAACAAAGGGTTGAAGGCACCCGAAACCAACACAATCATGGTGGCTATTTAGAAGTGTTGATGTTTACATACACATAGTGGAAAAGATTGATGTGATACAGAAATACTAGCCCCTCTCAGAGCAATGCCAATGAACAGTAGCGTGAATGTCCCTCTTATGAGGAATGTGAAATTGTCATAAATGGCACACAGAGTTTTACATTATAACTCAGTATGTAAATAAGCCTGGTGACATTCTAAATTTCTGCATGTTACCTCATTGTACTTTAGAAAACAAAACAATAAGAACTCAATTCATGGTTGAGCTGCAACCACTTGTTTATGACATTTTACCCCAGGGACTCATATATGCCACGATAAAGACTCTTATGAATAATACCCAGAGTCCTAAACAACTAAAGCCCAGTCAGTGTTTGAAGGACATTAAGACACCTAAACTCGATAAGACAATATTTGCTGCAAGGCAGTATTAACCACTACCTATAACTGTGAACAAAAAGTAAGTGCACAGGTTGTATAAGGGAACTTTGATTACACAGACCAGAACTACACATAAACTGAAGAAGGTCCTATAGGCAAGTAGATCATGTGCCACTCTGTAGGTATTATGGCTACTAACTTATGTCCATATGTCACATGTAGCACCTAGAAGACAGACAATAATCGCACAACCATACAAGAGAGCATCCCAAGTTCATGTCACAACAATGTAGATGTTGAAGTAAATTGAAAAGTTAGCGGTGAAAGTATGGGCCAGATGTACAAACAATAGTAATAGCAATGACCAAATAGGGATATTTTGTGAATCGCTATTTGGTAATCACTATTACTAATGTACAATTGGGTTATTTAGCCTGTATTCCTTAAATAGCGATTCATAATTGTTGCAAATCGACCTACCACATAAACATTAATGAGGTAGGTTGCAATTTGCGACTCACTACGATTCGCTTCCATTACAGGGATGGCGTCCTGCTGGGGTCAGTAGACCACCATGTCTTTGATTGCTTATAATAAAGCTTTTTTTTTTTTTTAAACGGGGCCTGTTTTCCTTAACAGAAAACAGGATGCGTTCAAAAAGAAAAAAAAATTTAACATTTAAGTTTCAATTTTTAAGAGTAGGATCTGGTGGTCCCTTGGACTTGCCTGCTCTTAAAAAATATTTTTAAACCATTCTCAAAGGGGAAGGGGTCCCCCATTTGCGGATGGGTTACCACCAACTTTGAGTTGGCAGTAAAGTGCGAATGTTTTGCGACCGCATTTCAGTCGCCAAACATTCACACATACCAATGGGAATTGGTATTTAGAAGGGACGCCCTAAACACACCCCTTCCAAATACTGATTTGCAAACCCAAATTTCAATTAGATAACACATTACCGAATCGCAATTAGGGCTTTTTGCATTTGGAAATGCTTTTTGCATTCACAAATGGGTCGATTCTGCAAATCGGACCATTTGCGACCACAGAAAGGCTATGTACATCTAGCCCTATGGTTTTTTGGCTTCCATGATATTCTTCATATGCATTCAAATACCTCATCATATGTCGACCAAGAGTGACTGTGGATGAATGATGAATGATGAATGGTATGCTACTGGCATCCAACTTCTGGAGTTGTCTTTATTTTCTTCTTCTGCATCCACTTCCCTAGTCTCTTGGGAACTGCTATTGATCCACTCTGCTTGTTGGCTAATTTTAGGGTGCAGTGCGGGTTACAATCATTGCTCCAACTAGGCTAAGGTTGGTGCACAAAGAGGGCTCTCGCTGCCATTCAGTGTCGGAGGGTAAATGCCGAAATGACAGTTTGTAACAATGCTACCACTAGTTAATTACCCACCCTGCAAATATAGGCTCGAGGATGCTTACATTTGGAATGATAGTAGATAGCACACTATTTTTTAAATATTTTTATTTATTAATTATGAATATAAATTGACAATGGTAACAACATAAACAGATATTTGAAGTAGCAATTATTAGTAGCAACATAGGTAACAGTAAAAATGACATGGCTAGTATCAGAATTGCATAGGCTGGTATGTGCAACAAATTTGAACATAACATTTCCTGGAAGTAAACCTGTGTCTACATTTACAGTTTGAGAAGTGGTAGATCCGCAAACCCAGTGCAAAGTGTCAGTAGATTAAGCAAAAAGGATTTTACCTTTAAAATGCATATGCTACCCATAACACCACAACAACCTTGTAATAAATAAGTTGAGAATAAGTGAAGAACTTAAAATATCAAAATGAGGTTATATAAACAAGGAAACATTCAGTGAATAAAATCATAAGCAGAGTAATGAGTTACAGCAAAAATAAAATAATGGTCTAAAATAAATAAATGCAAAGTGAAAAATAATGTTATTTTGTGAAGTGCAGTAGATTAGGACACCAGTTGATGCTAGCTCAAGATTGACTATGGCTGGATAAAAGTAGATGGTTTGTGTTTGGCAAAAGTTTTACTTTCGAGTAACCAACCTATTAGAAGGTCGAAACTCTTTAGCTAGGCAAGGCTCAACACAAATACCAAATATGTAGGAGGTTTTGCTTTAAACTGGAGCTCGACACTGAAAGGTTTGAAGCTGGAAAAAATACTATGATATCACTGTCATGGTTGCATATTTTTCAGGTAGGCTTGGTACCTGCGACGCTCTGTCACCATTTTTTTTGTTAACATATATATTGATCTGCAGATCATATACATATATATCGAGTGTGATTTTCACGTTAAGAATGACCATAGTCATCCTTGTCCAGGAGACGCGTGAGCGTGCGAATCAAGATGGCCTCCCCCCAGTGAGCTCTTCACCACATCAGCCCTTCTTCGACAATTTGTTGACGTTTATTAGCCAGAATTTTATCAAAAAATATTGGCAGCAGCGTTTGGAGGCATTCACCAGTGAGATGTTTTTCCAGCTCTGCAGAACATCGGAAGCTGTATTTTTCCCATCCTGGTTCTGCCTCGATCTCTTCACTCAGGTACAGCCCAGCATTCCAGTCAGGGGGGCTGAGTAATACTCTGGAAAGGGCGAGGCTTCGGCCTAGTCACTCCCACAGTCAGTTTTAGCTGCTGCACCTCCCTTTATTGAAAGATTTTATTCATTATTAACTCTTTCCTGCATATTTGATTCTATTTGGCTGCTAACGTCCATTTTAAGAAATATGGAGAGCAAAAATGTGCAGGCTCAGCATAATAAAAGGAAACAAAATATTTCTCCTCCTCCTGTTAAATCTAAAGTGGTGGAATCTAGTGAACATTCTTTGGCTTTACTACTTGATGTGATTCAGGCAATTCGCTCTAGCACTGATACTATTGCTTCAGAGATCAAAAACTTACGAAAAGATATGGCTAGTATGTCAATGAAAATATCTGACAATGCAATTAAAATTCAAGACAATAAAGTAAAAATTGATACTTTCTCACCACTTGTGGCAAAGATATCTCCTATGTCTAATCTTCTTCTTGATTTGGAAAATCGTAACAGACATTATAACCTGCATATTTTTTATTTACCAGAAGATGTAGAAGGTAATGATTGCAGGTTATATTTGGAGAATCTAATACCTGGTCTTTTACGTATAAAATGTCGTGAGAAATTTGAAATAGATAAAGCTCACAGGATTCCTTCTCCTCGTAATCCACATCATACTAAGCCGAGACAAATGATCATTAAAGTTTTACGTCACCATCATTTAGAAAAGCGGCACAAGAAATTCCTTCCTTAATGGTAAACGGTAATAAAAATGTTATTCACCAAGACTTTGCTAAAGAAACTGTTAAGACTCGCAAAGAATTCACTGACATTCGTCCACGGTTACGAAGTCTTGGATTTAAATATGATCTTTTTGATCCTTCGACAATGCGAATCTGAAAAGACGGTTTTCCAAAATTCTATCAGCGCCCTGAAGACGTACGGATATTTTTGGATCAACACTCACAGCTTCCCGAGGATACACATGCGACTGCTACTTGAATATTAGTACATTATTTTTTTTTCTGGCTAACCTAATTGTTTAATTCCTTACAGGGCTTCAATGGTTCGGTCATGCTTGCAAAGCGTGTGTGTGTGTTTGAAGATTGTTATTACTGTTTAAATGTTGTCATTTTCTATGTTCGTATGTGTCTTTATTTTCCTTTTTTCCCTACTGTCCTGGTTCTAGAGCTACTTCTTTTCCTTTTATGCTTCAAACTTTATCTCTTCTTCTTCTTTGTATTTTCCCTACCTCACTATGGCTAACTTTAATAATATTAAAATTGTTTCAATGAATGTTAAAGGTTTAAGACATCCTGTGAAGCGTACAATTTTTTTGATTATTTAGGTTGTTATAAAGCAGATATTTACTTTATACAAGAGACACATATTGAAGATCAGGTTTTGGCTTTTATGAAAAAAAGTGGGTTGATTCTATTATATCATCTCCTGCTAAAGGTAAAACAAATGGTGTTGCTATCCTTTTCGCAAAAAGGTTACATTGTCAAATATTAAGTAAATCTTCGGACACAGAAAGTAGCTATACTATAGCAAAAGTTAAAATTCAAGATACAGTTATGTTTTTAATTAATGTGTATGGGCCAACAGTTGATGACCCCAATTTTTGGTCTATTTTAACTACTGAAGTTCTCAAGTTGGGTAATGTCCCACTTATAGTCGGAGGAGATTTCAACCTTGTAAATGATCCTTTATTAGATAGATCATCTCACACTAAATTTTGACCACCTGGAGCATTCTTTACTCTAAAATCTTTTTTTTAAACAACTAAGTTGGTGGATATCTGGCGGCTACATTATCCTACTGAAAAAAAATTCACTTTTTTCTCAAACCCTCACAACTCTTATTCAAGATTAGATTATTTATTAGTTTCTCGACAATTAATTAATTAGTTTGTTACTCCTAATATCTCTAATATTGATATTTCTGATCATGCTCTGATCTCTATGGTATTACAACTTAGCTCAAATTTTAAAGCTCAATCCAGATGGCGCATGAATACTAGCATTGTTCTGAACGAACATAATAAACCAAAAATGTTAACTGTACTTCAAGAGTACTTTCAGCTTAACCCAGAAGGCTCTAAGTCTATGGTGAATCGATGGGATGCCTTCAAAGCCTATATTAGTGGGACTTCCATTTCTCTTATGGCGCATGAAAACAGATCCTTCAATTCCAATATTAAAGAATTGGACAAACAAAATTAAAAATTCGAGTGACTTTTTATTAACCCTGGGCGGTGAACTCCGCTCCGCTCGCGGAGTTTGCGGAGTTTTCTGCACTCTGCGTTACGCAGAGATCGCGGAGTTCCGAAAAACTCAGCTTCGCATTGCGGAGCAGAGTTTTTTTCCTCGCTCGTGTTCGTCAACGTCAAGTTGGCGACCGCGAGCGAGGAAAATCAACCTCCTGGTGGGATTTTTCCTCGTTCGCGATCGTCAACAACAAGTTGGCGAGCACGAGCGTGGAAAATCAACATCTCGGCGAGATTTTTCCTCGTTCGCGATCGTCAACATCAAGTTGGTGAGCGCGAGCATGGAAAATCAACATCCCAGCGAGATTTCTCAATGTGGGGAGGGGTCAGGTCTCTCATTGCGAGTGGTCACGTATGCTCGCGACCGCTCGCGTTGAGAAACTGCCCGTTCACGTTGAGAAAGCTGCTGCTCGAGTAAAAATCTACTCGAGCGGCAGAAAAGGAAAGCTTGCGCTGTGCATGGTGCCGTTCGCAATTATTGCACAGTGCGGACAAGCATCCGGCACTGTGCAATCACCGCGAACGGCATTTTTCTATTATACTCTGCCGCTCGCGGAGCTCTGCATAGTGCAATAGAGTTTTTTTTGCACTTCGCGGTGTTCCGCGTAGTGCAACTCCGCGAACTCCACCCAGGGTTACTTTTTATTACGTCTATTGACCCTCAATTTAAAATAAAATTACAAAAGCTGAGTTATGAGTTTAACTCAATTTTAAGTAAAAGAGCTGGTAAACAGCTTTCTAACTCTAAAGCCAAATTTTGCTTTAATGCTAACAGATCTGGTCAGCTTTTGAGCAACTATTTACTTATTAAAATAGATAAAACTCAAATAAATTCTCATACTCAACCCTATATTCTAAACCGCAATTCGATGATCCTTCCCTGATTGATCGTTGTTATATAAATGTGGATTACCTAAAGTTCCACAGTTAACCAAAGATAAATTAGATTTCCCTATTACTGAAGAAGAAATTCAATTGGCTATTAAATCTGTTAAACAAAATAAATCCCCTGAAGGAATTCTAGCAGAATTTCATAAAGAATTTGATTTGCAACTTATTCCTCATTTGTTTAAACTTTTTACCTTTTTTAGTGCTTCAGGTTCAACTTCAGGTTCTTTTACCAAAGCTTTGATAGTAGTTATACCAAAACCTAACAAAGACCCAACACTTGTATCGAATTATCGCCTTATTTCCTTAATAAATCAAGATTGTAAACTGTATGCTAAAATTGTTGCAACCAGACTGGCCTCTGTATTGGATTCCTTTATCCATCCTGACCAATCTGGTTTCATGAAAAATAGATGTTCTGTCAATAACACAAGAGTTTTGTTACATGCTACTGAACAGGGGTCTACTTTATCCTTACCATCTGGAGTACTTGCATTGGATGCTGAGAAAGCTGTTGACAAAGTTCATTGGTAATTTCTATTTCATACTTTAGCAGCATTTAATTTGGGTGATTTGTTTATTCGCATGATATCTGCTCTCTACTCTAGCCCTTCCGCTCGCTTATTTATTAATGGTCAAATTTCAAATCAATTTTTTCTTTTTAGAGGTACTAGACAAGGTTGTCCATTGTCCCCGCTGTTATTTCTTCTTGTTATTGAACCTTTACTTACTTCCATTAGAAAATGTAATGATATCACTGGTATTAATATTAAAGAGGTCACCATCAAAACATTAGCTTATGCAGAAGATGTACTTTTGTTTATTAGTAATCCTGAATCCTCACTTCCACCTTTATTAGATATTATCTCATCATATTCCCTGATTTCTGGTTATACGTTAAATACCAATAAAACTGAATTTTTCCCTTTAAATCCTCATTGTACACCAGATATGTTACCCATATAAGAAATAATTTGGCAAAGAGATAAAATCAAATACATTGGCATTTTGTTCTCTACGTCTATAAAAAAAACAATAATTAAATTGTGAATCTATTATGAACTACATTAAAGATAAATTATCCAAATGATCTCCACTTCACCTTTCCTGGTGGGGGAAAATGGACTCAATAAAAATGACTATAGCTCCTAAAAAGTTTTATTTTCTAGCTTTGATTCCTCCTCAATTTCCTATGAAGTTTTATAAAATTGTTGATCAACATCTTTCTAAGTTTCTTTGGAATAGTAAGTCACCTCGTATTCGTTATAAAAAACTAAAAATGGCAAAATGTAATGGAGGATTTGGTATGCCAGATTTTTTTAGCAATCATAAACCGTTTATCTTAAAACAAAGCTCTCTTTGGTTTAGTCATTTCTACCTTAATAATCCTACTACATGGCTTCTTATTGAAAAGGGTTTGGTAACTCCGTTTCCATTGTCTACTTTGCTAACCATGTCTAACAATTCAATGTTAATTAATAAATCTATTATTTTGAAATCCACAAAGTTAATATTGAATGATTTAGATTCACTTTTTCAATCAACTATTTCAAATACTGTAGATATGTCATTATGGTACAATCCACGGCTAAAACTTTCTCGAACTGTAAAATTTTGGCATTCATGGATTAACGCAGGTATTTTTTATCTAAAAGATATTTACCATAATAATACTTTTATATCATTTGATGTACTACAGGAAAAATTTCACTTACCTTCTTCTGATTTTCTTAAATATGACCTTTTATGTAATTCTATACTAGACTCCTTTCCTATTAACATTCCTTCAAATATAAATACAGATTTAACAGTTTATATTCAAGCGGTATTCTCTTCGTCTCAAGCTGTTTCATTAATGTACAAGAAGCTGAATACATTTCAAGGTAACAATATCGATGTGATTCCAACGTTTTGTAATAATGAACTCTCAATATCTTTCTCATATGATACATGGAAAAGAATATGGTTGAATAATATTTCAGGATGTTACCTGTATCACTTTATCAAACAAATTCCTATACTCTGTTTAATTGCTTAATGACCCCCTTAAAGTTATTTCAGGCTAAGCTTCTTCCGAGTTCGAATAGTTGGCATTGTAACTCGCATATAGGTTTGTTAAAACATATGCTTTTTGAGTGTACTTTTGTTGTAAAATTTTGGAAAGAAGTTTGGGACGTTATACAAAAAATACTCAATGT
Organism: Calotriton arnoldi; assembly: GCA_963921515.1. Classification (NCBI taxonomy): domain Eukaryota; kingdom Metazoa; phylum Chordata; class Amphibia; order Caudata; family Salamandridae; genus Calotriton; species Calotriton arnoldi. The sequence goes on from CAWUFW010017967.1 coordinate 203,075, forward strand.
CTCTGATGGATTTTCATTTAATATGTTGATATGCAAATCTGTTGCTCTTTCTAAGGAATTGACTGACTTAGATTGTAAACTTTTTATTTTTTTATTGTCTGCCGCTCTAAAGTCTATTATAGCATGTTGGAAAGATGTGTCATTATTATATGTTCATGCTTGGTGGTCATGGATTATTTTCAGTAGAAGAGGTGCCAATTTATCTTTGTCTGGTATTACTCATAATTGTGACTCTTATCGTTCATTTTGGAAACCGATTGATCATTATTTAACTTTTTAGCTATATCCTCTTCTTATTTATTGCCTCACATTATAAATTACACATTTTTAACTTATAGTAGCTCTACTCAAAACTGTTTTTACGATAATAACTGATTGTTTCTTCCCCTTCCTTTTTATTTTATGATCATTATATTCATACTATGTTGTACCTGTTTTATATTTAATTAATGTTCTCTATAGATAAGTTTCTTATAAGGGTACTCTGTATGGTGCTCTTTTTTGTAATGTCATTGTTTATTATAAAATTTAATAAACTATTTTGAACAACAAAAAAAAAGAATGACCATAGTCAATATGTTTTTATGTTAAGTTAGAAATAGTTAATACAGGCTTCAGTTTAAATGACTCATCCTAACATAAAAATGTATTTTCTGCTGCTATGTTCTGTCTCCCTTTCTCTTGTGCCAGGAGACAAGCTGCCTTAGTTTGAGTTAATGAAAATGTTTCAAATGTTTAGCTTTCTGTTATCAGCATGTGTGTCATATTGTAAGGAAATTGTGAATTTCCACACTTTATTATCGTTGTATCATCCTACTATGAGATTTCTCTTGAAGACAGCAGAGCTGAAAACTCTTTAAAGGTTTTATTGTAAAATTTGTGATTCTTTTTGGTCCTCTCTTTCTGAGAACCTTGGGGAGTGTTGCATCTTGTCATGAATTGTATGTTTTCATTGTTTTAATTGTGCATTGCTGAGTTAGTTAGATTCAGATGCCCCTTTCCAGTCTCTAGAAACTCGTTAAAGACTAGGGGCCAGATTGACTATTTATTGCGTCATGCAAGGTGACGCAGGGCAATGCAAGCACTTAAGTAAGATTTACTATGTCAGGCAGAGACATCTTGCATGGCTCTGCATGGCATAATAAATCTAGAGTAACGCAAGGCAGTGCAAGTTGCTGCCTTGTGTTACTCTAGGATGGGAAGGGGTTCCATGGCTGAAGCATTGGTGATCACACACATCCACCCATGTTTTTTGGCACATTCCCAGATTTACTAACACTAGTAAACCTGGGAATGCATGAAAATGCTGCACCTTCCCATGTGAGGAGTCCCTAGGAGAATTGTGTCTATTTCTCCTCGTGTTTTTCTCTTTTTAGGTCTCCTGCATTCTGCAGCACACATAGAAAGAAGAAAAAGCATCAGAGGATTGTTTTTGTGCGGGAATATGCCCATGCCTGCACAAAAACAATCCTGGCTATAATGCAGCCACCCTTGCACCGTGACGCAAGGGTGCCCTCATTGACACTAGGCTGCACTCGGTGCATCAGCACAGGGAGAGAGCAAGGAGTGAACAGGAATGTGCCTTACTAGATAAGGTACATTGCTGCCCTCCCCCTGTCACACATGCGTTGCTTGACTTGTAAGTAAATGTGCCTTTAGGTGTCTTATTTGTTCCTGCTTAAAGAGTTAGACTCCCGAGCAAATCCTTTCTCATTTTACCTGACTGAATCTTCACTTGGTTTTAGCTTTTAGAGATTTTATTTGCTGGAATGTTCTGCTTCTTCCCCTCATTCTTTCGGCTTCTTAACTTAGCATTAGGGAATTTCCCATCAGGTGAAATTGAATATACTTGATCGACTAATTACAACTCTAAACAGTTTGCCTTAGTATTTGCTATTTTGAATCGATTAATGTACTTATATGATGACCATTCATTTATGACTAATTGAATGGTTTGACTTTGTATTTTTGCTAATCTGCTAATAATCCTTCATGGTTTGCAAATCTACTTATCTCGGTCATTTTTGTGTGGCCTAATGTGCTTCACTGTTATTAATGTATTGCTGATCTGTTGATGTTAAACCTCAGCCAGGAAATAAAACAGTGGTCCCCAAACTGTGCGCCTCGGCAGCCTAGTGCACCACCAAAACCAGCCAGGGTGCCGCGGTTGCAGCTGCTGAGCGGAGTTCGTGGTCTGCGTGACTCGTGAAGTCGGTGTGTTCTGCTGGGCTTCAATGCTGCGCACCATGATATTCTGTGATGAAGCTAGGTTTGGTGGACTGTTTCAGCAGACACAAGGAGATGATGGACGGAGTGCTGAAACTTTTCAGACACTCACCCCCAGTCACAGACCTTGCTCACTTTGCCACTGGATTCAAGCTAGCCTGGCTGATGAGGGCTGTTAGCCCGAAACCGGTCCCAGGATGCTTGTTTCCGGTCCAGGGAAGACATTGCTTGGCAGTTCGGTCTCGACTGTTCCCATGAGGTACAGGGTCAAGAATGATTTGCATATAGCTGTGTCTGAACTGGGGTGGCAAAGTGAGCTAAAGAACGATGATGGATTAAAGCCAGATCTGTGACTGGGGGTGAGTGTCTGAAAAGTTTCGGCGCTCCGTCCATCATCTCCTTGTGTTTGCTTTGTTCGCCCTAAGTTGGCAGGGTATGCCCAGACGTGGGTCCCTTGCTCACTTTGCCACTGGATTCAAGCTAGCCTGGCTGATGAGGGCTGTTAGCCCAAAACCGGTCCAAGGATGCTTGTTTGCTGTCCAGGGAAGACATGGCTTGGCAGTTCGGTCTGGACTGTTCCCATGAGGCACAGGGTCAAGACTGATTTGCATATAGCTGTGTCTGAACTGGGGTGGCAAAGTGAGCTACAGAACGATGATGGATTCAACCCAGATCTGTGACTGGGGGTGAGTGTCTGAAAAGTTTCGGCGCTCCGTCCATCATCTCCTTGTGTTTGCTTTGTTCGCCCTAAGTTGGCAGGGTATGCCCAGACGTGGGTCCCTTGCTCACTTTGCCACTGGATTCAAGCTAGCCTGGCTGATGAGGATTGTTAGCCCGAAACCGGTCCAAGGATGCTTGTTTCCGGTCCAGGGAAGACATGGCTTGGCAGTTCGGTCTGGACTGTTCCTATGAGGCACAGGGTCAAGACTGATTTGCATATAGCTGTGTCTGAACTGGGGTGGCAAAGTGAGCTAAAGAACGATGATGGATTCAAGCCAGATCTGTGACTGGGGGTGAGTGTCTGAAAAGTTTTGGCGCTCCGTCCATCATCTCCTTGTGTTTGCCCTGTTTCAGCAGACTGCAGTCCTTGTGGTGGCCACTGGATGGCAGTATGTGCACGTGCCTCAGGTCTTGCTCACCGCACTCAAGCAGAACGTTTTTGCTGCCAGAATGTTCATTGTATTTCGTAGGTGGTTGATATTCTGTGCAGGTCAGGGACCAGGTGTATTTCCAATCAGATCTAGTTGTCAGAGAGGGCTGATTGGAAGAGCTGTTTAGTTGGTCCCGGACCGCCTGATTAGTCTAGGTTGGAGAGCTAGCTTGGATTTTGTGCATTTGGCAATGAGGAGTTAGTGATGGGGACTGCGTCTACGGGGGAAAGATTTGGGCTTTTCTGGGGGTGTGCTTTCTGGCTGTGGAATGTATTTGTATGTTTTGTGAGGGCATTGCAGTGAACATCGCTGACCTCAAGCATGGCAAGTGTGATAATGTGGTTAGAGGCTGACTCACTTGTCATTTCCTTTTTGTATGTTTTGTATCTGCATCACTGTGCAAGATATGCAGGCTTGTTTGTGTCTTTGATCATAGTTCACACACTTTCTCGGTTGCATTTCAATGGCTTCCAATGGTGGCTTGCCCAGAATGTATTAATTTGGTCTTGAATGTGTGTGTTTTGTAGCATTTTGTCGGGCAGTGGTGGTGTAACAGAGGCGGGATGGTTTGTTGACTGTGGTGATCTGTTGGTCACAGGTTCAAGTCCAGGCATGGCCGACCTGGCTTTCCATTATTCCAGAGTCAGTAGGTTGAGTACTTTGGAGTCTTCAGTCACGTGGACGAGCATCTGGTCTTCTGTGGCATAGTGGGGACCAGGTAGGCATTGTGCCCTTCATCAATTTGCTGAGGACAGTTCTGTAGATGTTTGCTGCCTCAGTTGGTCATGCTCAAACATGTATTGACTGGCAGTGCCCATTTCCCGGGGTCAATTGTCACGGAGACTCGTAGACAGGCGAGGGGTTAGCAGGTGGGGGAGGCATCCTTTATCGGTGTATCGGCTTTTGAGTGACTGCTTCTGTAGTCAATGATGGCTTGGTGCAGTTGTTCCCAGATAGTGAGCCGTGGCATCCCGGTGCCCCTGGCTGGATGTGTCCAGCTCCGGGCTGGGTGCGCACAAGCAGGAAACAGATGCAGTCACTGCATGGCCCGGGGCGCACAAATTTTGTGCAAAGAGAGTAGACATATCCTTACATTGCACACACTCCATACCTTCATCACAATTATTTTCAGGCATTAACATGGAAGTGCTACAGAGGCTGGGCTTACACCCCCCCCTGCCAAAATGAAGTAATGTAATGGGGAGCTGCGGCCAACGGCCAATTGGTCAAGGGAGCTGCGGGTCAAAAACGTTTGGGAACCACTGGACTAAAAGTCCACCCATATGTGTGCAGCTTGTACTTGAGTTTGCACGAGCAATTTGCATGTTGCAAATCCCATCCCCTCTGCAACAGTACCTTGTCCTGGTCCTCCAGAGATAAAATTCTCAACTTTTAAAAAAATTACTCCATTTTCAGTTTATTTACTCTGAAAGTCTTCAAACATTCATGGCTGGTTTCCTCAAAGACAAGTCCATGGGTTCAAGTTGTAGACGTATTCTTCACCTCTTTAGTTAGTTCAGGTCCTCAGAAAAGTGGCCTGCTTCAAGTGGCTAATGCAATATCTCTAAAGCAGCATCAGTTTTTCTCTTTTATGATAGGACCTTCGATATTGCCAAGGTACAAGGAGAGGTGACACAGGATCATGCAGGAGACAGGAGTCCTGGAAGTGCAAAAAGATGAAAAAAACAAAGGTGTTTTGCCCTTTTAAGGCAAGGCGGATTGGATCTTTCCTTAGGGTAAAACACTTTGTGAAGGACTCTGGTTTCAGTTATCTCTTGATATGGCTCAATACATGCTCATCATTTAACAGTTTTGTAGAAGAAACAAGGCATACATGGACAGTGACAATATGAATACCAAAAGAGGGACCTGACTGATGAATGAAGGTTTTATGTTTAATAAATGAGCCCAACAACTGGTTTGCAGAATAACAACACATTATATAAGTAAACATAAATATTTTTTTCGTACAACCGAAAGAGTGCAAAAGGTTCTGTGCTCAATGCTGATAAAGATATTCAAAACAATGCAGCACATACTTTATTCCCAAAGTGTTAACATGAATAGGTAGTTCTGGTTTTAAGTGTTAATCATTTTTATTAAAATATTACATGGTATCCACTAGCCTCATATGTGATTTGGAGAAATGTCAGGCATTTCCAAATCAAATGAAGTAATCTCCTTTCCTTTGAGGATCCTTTGGACTAGGAAGAAACATGGGCACACATAAAGAAATGCAGCTGAAAGGTGCCAAAGTAATTAGATTGATTTTCTAGAAAGGACAAAAAAGAATTCAAGACAATGAGCTTGATTCACAAACCACATTTTACAGTATGTCATGTTGTAGTAAAGTAGTAATGCTTTCTACAAAATGCAATTCACAAACCTACCAGTGGAAATCACCACCTTCACCTTGCCTATCTTTTGTACAGGGAGATCTCCACACATGTCAGTATATGATGTAGGGCCCGATTACGATGCGGGCAGGAAGGGATCCGAACGTCGGTTGGAGCCCTCCTGCCCGCATCGTAATCACCAATTAGATTCTCTTCCGACTGAGCCATTTCAATGAGCTCGACTGGAAGGGAATCTGAATCAGTCTTCTGAATGGTTTACGACGGGCTCGGAAAGCCTGTCCGCCATTCGGAAGGCCAACAGTAATCTCCCGGCCAGCTCTTTCCCGACCAGGGATTATGATGGCACTTTCCCACTGCCTTTTTGTGCCTGCCTTTCCGGCACAAAAAGGCATTGGGAAACAGCTTTAGGGGCCCCCAGCAGGGCCCCCATGGGCATAAGGCCGCCGAATGGCAGCCTAGGGGGCACCTATGGTGCCCTCCTTTTGATCCCTGCACCCGGTGGCAGGCACCTTGAGGTGCCTGCCTCGGGGTGCAGGGATGAACTGCACCTTAGCATTTTGCTATGAGAGCATGCATTCCGTTCGGAATGCATGCTCTCATAGCAAAGTATAGTATTGCGACTGAACAGGGTTCGGACGCATCCTAATTCCTGGGCTGGAACCGACAACTGGAGGTCATTCGGTTCCAGTTCCAGAACGATGCCTGACTTGAGTCAGTCCGGCATCGTAATCGGGCCCTTAGTAGTAAATGTGGAAGGAATAGACAGGAGTGGTTGGGAAATGGGGAATATCTACTACAAAAGAGGCAGGGTTTATGGAAATTTAAGGAGGAGTTGAGGGATGGACAAGTTGCTAAAACTACCTAACCATGCACAAAAGAGTAAGCATATTGTTATTCATAAACCACACTTATAAAGTCACTATGGCCATAAAGGTGATAAAACAGTAGTAAATGCACTCCAGTCTAGTTTTGGAGTAAGTCAACCACCACATATGGCCACTCACAGATACTGCAATACACTCCTATAGAAAGTAATGGAGACAAGGGCTTAAAATAACACTACATAGAAAATAATGCTAAATAAATAAAATTAATTTGACTTTAAAAATAATACATATTTGTTTTTATTTAATGTGAAAAAAATATAAATAATCATTAAACAATATTATTATACAATTTAATAATAAATGTAATTTAAAAATAAAATGAAAATGAACTTTTAAACTTTTCACAAAAACAAAACATAATTAAAATTAATTCAACTCATATGTTTACCAAAAATGCCATATTCATTAAATAAAAATGAAAATGTTATGTCATTTTATTTTGAACCATCTAGGAAATATTATTCATAAATAACTATATTTAAATGAATTACTTAATCCACATGTAATTCAATGAGTTAATGTGCTGTACGTTTCTATTTAATTAGTTCTATGTTAATAATAAATATTTGTCATTTTACATTTATATTTTATATGTAATTTTTTTTAATTATTCTCTAAAATATAATACATTTTAAAAATGAGCCCTATACTTTCTCATTGGAAGATCTCTACCACGATGTTGGAGATCTTCACATACATATGAAAAGTTACTAGTAGTAACTTTACACTTGTAATTTTACTTTTAGATGGGGCCTTTACATAAACTGAGCTGTGTAATATGTTTATTAGTACTGCAATAACACTGCTTGCATATAAAATGCTATTTACTAACCTATGTGCAGAGGTCTGTGCCTCCGCTGCTCCTATCCTCTTTATGCAAAGATCTCCACCTTGGTTGATGAGATCTCTGCACAGATATGCATATGTTGTTGTAATAAATGTGAAAGGGACAAGAGAGTGCCTGATAAATGGGAAATACTTACTTCAAAATGGGAGGTGTTTAGGGAGAAGTAGGAAGAAATTAAGGAATGGTTTAAGAGGGATTTAATAAGGGGAAAAAATCACCCACACTGCAGTATGCCCAGTGCTATTTACAAACTGCACTTCTAAAGTTGTGATACAATGATGAATCCAAGGAACTCCAGACGTAGTCATGAGGTATAACATAAGTAAGAGGTTTATTAGCTTAGATGGAGGATGGTAGTTACAAGATGGTAGTTCATCAGTTAAGTAGTCCAGGCCCCACCAGGAGCAGCATCCTTGCTGCTCAGCCCACACTCTCCAACTGTCTCTCTATCCACACAACCAGGCACTCCAACATTCCACTCTCTCATCAGGATTCTAACATTCCACATACACATCACATTCATACTGGCTGAGCAGCAGGGAAAGGAAATCAAGGTATAACACATCCCCTTCCCTTGGGAACAAAATAAATAAAGATGATTACAACATTGCACAATAAAAGTACAATACGAGGGAAAAATGCAATGTACAAATGATGATAACTAATTAAAGATCATAAAGATAGAAGTACAGCATGAAGGAGAAACAAACAGAGAGCAAATGATAACTGCAAATATAAGAAAACTATGGATAGGAGGATGAAAGAGAAATATGCAATCAACAAATGATAACTGCAAATTTAAAAGAACAGAGAATGGAAGGATTATCCACTTCCCAACAATATTGACTGAAAATAGTAATTCCACTGTGGTAACATTGTGCAGGACTGGGAAAATAGAGGACACCAAAGAGATGTAAATCCCTCACCACTCACACCCTTCTACACACCACACATACCTGAGAAAACACTATCAGGTAAAAACACAGCAAGGGGTACGCTCACCCATAGGTAGAACAAAAGTGTGGGATGCACGACCCCTCAATGCACTCCTGGGTAAAACCCATGGATAGGGTACACGACCCTTCACACAATCCAGGTACACAAATGTATAGGGTGCACGACCCATCGCACAAAATTCCATTAAAGGCACAAAAGTATAGGGTACACGACCCATCGCACAAAATTCCATAAAGGCACAAATGTATAGGGTACACGACCCATCGCACAAAATTCCATAAAGGCACAAAAGTATAGGGTACACGACCCATCGCACAAAATTCCATAAAGGCACAAAAGTATAGGGTACATGACCCATTGCACAAAATTCCATAAAGGCACAAATGTATAGGGTACACGACCCAAATTCCATAAAGACAAAACCACACACCCTACAAGATCAGGGTAATAGAAAAGAAACACACTAGACTCATTCTCAAGCATCGCACAATACAGATAAGCTAGTAATTACTGATGACATCACAGCAAACATGGCTTGATAACATCACAGCAAACATAACCTAAAATCAGCACACAACAGAAAATTAGGAACGGCAAGTAATAACAAAAAAATTAAAACTGGCAATGCGTATCACAAATGGCAGCACATACTCAGTGTGCATGACACGCAGCATCCAAAATGAAAGGTAAGCCTGCAAACTACCCGGCAGCAGCGTGGTATTGTAACTTCATAAAAATAATTGCCAAAATAGATCAGCACACAGTAGGGGGAACTACACCAATAAGAACATGGTATACAAGGTGGTAAATTGAGAATGGCGCGCAATGACACATGGCAGCAAAAAAAAAAAAAAAAAAAAAAAACTTGGCGTACGAAAGCATTGTAGGAGCATGCATGGCACACAACAATGTCACTGATGAAGTACAAATGAGCGGGAACAAAAAAAATAAACAAATCCAAGTTTAAAATTATACCCCACATGTGTGACAATATGTTGCCGATGGTAGTTGAAGGTCTATAATTTCACACACAGTTGAATAGAGCCATTGTTCACTTTTTATCACTGAGTGTAAAGTTTTGCCTAGACGTAGGGCGGTGCGCTGCATTAAATAAAGTCTCATTAGTGAATCTCACCACTTCCTCATAGAACACGGCTCTGTGTGATTAGTAAAAGACTTGAGGGTAGACGCTTCGTAGATACTGAGGCACTTCCTGGAGTCAATAATGCAACGTAGTTCGCATTCCAGTCTTCGCCATTGATGACATCACTACGCAACATCACCGTCTTCAACAGCGCTGAGATTACGATCTTGCCCTCGCGCTGAAGACATGCTGAGTAGACACTGCATCGGTGAGTTGCGCGTGTCAGCCTCGCGATAGATTCAAATGTCTCACCAACTCCACAACCAAACAGTAAGGAGGCACGCGCCGGAAAGTTATGCACTCGCAACCGTTATCTCTAATGGTTAGCGCTGCGTGGGGCTCCTAGTGAATTTAAATAAACACAATCACAGTTCTAATGGTTTGCACTGCATGCGGCTCCTAGTAGATTTAAATAAGCACGGTCACAGTTGTAATGCTTTGTGCTGCACGCGTCTCCCAGAAAATTCAAACAAATACAGTCGCAGTTCCAATGGCATGCGCTGCGTGGGGCTCTCAGTAAATCCCAACAAACACAGTCACGGTTTGTTGGGCGCATACATGGACAGCACACTGTATCTGTGTCAAACCATACATCGCCAAGAACTCACCCATATGTTGATATGCGTGGTGGGCTGCCGTTTTTCTCAAAATTCACGAAGAGGCTGGCTTCCCAGTGAACACAGCTGACACATGCAAGATTAAAGCAGGAAACGTAGTGAAGTTCAATAAAAGTTGCTCAATTAAAAATGACAGTTTTCTCCAACGACTGTTGGCTTCCCAGTTTGAAGGCTGTAAAGCTTTGAACCTTACTGGTTAGCGTCCAGACTATGTTAATATCTAAAGATGTAAGGAAGTCAAACGCCCTGGGCAGGCTGTCCAGATGACAGAGGACACTGGTGGGGCTAGCAGGGGCATTCTTTTCCTTCAGATTTCAGCATCTTTACCTCGAATTTTCTTAGTAGTTTCCAGCAAAACAGTTCAAGTATTTTCACCTCAGGTAGACTTAATCCTTAGGAATACGCGGGTTTTTTCTCCAGATCATCGCCAATGATACAATGATGAATCCAAGGAACTCCAGATGTAGTCATGAGGTATAACATAAGTAAGAGGTTTATTAGCTTAGACGGAGGATGGTAGTTACAAGATGGTAGTTCATCAGTTAAGTAGTTCAGGCCCCACCAGGAGCAGCATCCTTGCTGCTCAGCCCACACTCTCCAACTGTCTCTCTATCCACACAACCAGGCACTCCAACATTCCACTCTCTCATCAGGATTCTAACATTCCACATACACATCACATTCATACTGGCTGAGCAGCATGGAAAGGAAATCAAGGTATAACAAGTTGCTACAGCCAAAAAGACCCAAAACAGTAGTAAATATACTGCAGCTCAGTCTTGGAGTAAGTCCAGCATCACACATGGACAATCACTGGTACCGCAACACATTCCCATAGAAAATACATTTTCACCAAATAATTAGAGAAATATACTGGACAATAAGGAACCTTTTTTTGATTCTTTAAGATCCTAACCAACATATAAATAAATCCTGTGTAACGTTATTACAAGGTATTTTTTAAAGCTAATTCTGTTGAATTTTATAACAAGACTTACAACACTAGTAACAAAACTAGTATTGGAAGGTGTTTTGAAGTCTGCCACTCTTCTAAAGGTGAAATAAATGTCAATACCAACCAGACACTCGGCTGACTACCTAAGAAATTAACTAACTCACCAAACAACTTTTTGTGCCTTCGCTATGCAGGTGAATGTGCTTGTTGCCTTGTCCCTAATTTTAAGGAATAATTATTTGAGGAGGAGAGGGAGGGATTACAGGTAAAGGATCAACATCTTTGGAATGTACAGGGAAGCACTCATTACCAAACATTGTTTCTTTCTCACCTTAAGACACCATGCTGGTGCTAGTTTAGAGGTAAGACCTCTAATCACCTACACCTCGGCTTAGATACTAAACTTTAGACTTCGCAGTAAGCAGTGCAATAACTGTGTGCTGATTGACTGTAAGGGTCTGGTCTGTTGTCACTCTTCTAAACTGCCTCTCCATCCTCTAAACCGAGGAGTCAGTGATAAGAGGGAGCAGCCGGATACCCATAGGAAGCTAAAAGCAGCACTAATAAATGATCGCTCTCTCCCAAAACACGCGTTAGACATTCTCAACTTGATTGAGGAAGAACAATTAGATATTCTACTCACTGCTGAAACATGGCTAAATATAAATTCCTGCCCTGACCTGCAACTGGCTCTCTCCCAACACTATATTTGCCTAAACCTGGAACGAGAGGTCAGGAGGGGTGAGGGGTTGCCATAGCTTTTAGGAAGTCATTAAAATGCACTACTTTCCAGGTTGAGGACCTGGTTGGTGCAGAGGCTTTAGGTTTTGTCATCTCACTCTCTGCTGTTATACCACGCCCCAGGATATGCGGCAGACTTCATTAACACCATTTCCCAAGCACTGGGTCACAAAATTATTAACTATGTGAGTTTCACAATCTTGGGAGATTTCAACACTCAGTTGGATAACCCATCGGACAGCCTAGTATCAAAAATGTCCGATGCCCTTGCGGACATTGATCTTTCCACAACCCTAAAGGGACCTACATATAAAGCCGACCACACAATAAACACATATTCTCACTATACCTCACAACTCACTAGAACTTGGCAGGCCAAGAGCAGTTCCTTGGTCAGATCATTTTATACTACCCTTTTCCTGGCGTTGGTCCCCTATGAAGAGTCAAGGGAAAACAGGGCCTCTCTCTAAGAACTGTGCCTGGAATAAGGTGAATATATCCCTATTGAAGTATATTCTTGTTGCCACCAAACCTACACTAACTGGCGACATAGTGTTAAACGATGTCAGATTGAATAACTGGCTCAGAAAAGCCGCTTCTATTGCTGCTCCTGAAGTCAGTGATAGGACCCTTAGACACAAACCATCTGCCCCCGGTTTGCGAGTGAACTAATGGAAGAAAGAAAGCATTGTAAAAAGTTGGAACACGTATGGAGAAAACAATATAATGAAACCAACAAAAACTATTACAAAGTGGCCCTGAGCACCTATTATATCAATCTGAAACTTGCACATCACACTTTTTGCTCTAAAATAATTGGGAAAGCAATGAATAACGCAAAAGAAATTAAAAAAATTGCATCTGATTTTACAGACCCTAAATGCACTGCACCCCCCCTTGAAACAAGCGTCTCCCTATGTATCCAACTGAGCACATTCTTTGAAGATAACATTTTAAAAGTTCAGGACAACCTTGCTAAAATGGAAGATAATGAGCCTTTGAGTGATGTAACTCATTAAATGCCCCTGGCTCAGGATAACCCCTCCAATGGTTGAACACCTGGTAAGTTCCTTAGCCAAAAGTAAATCTTGCTCTCCCTTGGATCCTTCCCCACCAGGAAATGAGGCTTGTAGAAGATAGCCCATGCCCTATCTCAGGATCTCTTTACTACCTCCTTGTATTCCAGCCCTCCTCTTGGAAGAGGGTAAACGTTATTCCCCTGTTAAAAAATCTAATGCAGACTCTAAAATACTTTCTAATGTTAAACTCATCTCTTTGTTCTCCGGGGTCTCCAAGATTATCGAAAAAGTCATTAATACCCAGCTAACCTTATTCTTGGAAGCCGTCAAACTCCTCCACCCACCACAATCAGGCTTTAGGGCCATTCACAGCATGGAGGCAGCAAAATTACAAACTCCAACAGATTCATGCTGGCCACTGACCACAATGCTGCATTAATTTTGTTAGATCTCTCAGCGGCATTTGACTCGATCTCGCATGAGATCTTGTTACACCGTCTCACCCACATCTGGGTGAAAGGGAAGGCTCTAGCCTGGCTGGGTTCCTTTCTAGAGCACACGAAACAGGCAGTATGGCTCAAGCCATTTTTCTCAGAAGCAAAAACCCTGAAGCATGGAGTGCCGCAGGGCCCAGCCCTTAGTTGAACACTTTTTAATATATATGTGACGCTGTTGGCATACTTTATTGAATCCTTTGGTATGCAGGTGGTCTCCTATGCAGATGATACCTATCTTCTTCTGACCTATAACAACAATGAGTCGGAGGCCAAAGTTAAATTTGCGGCCCGTATAGTAGTTGTGATGGGATGGCTTAAAATCAACTTCTTACAATGAAACCCTGAAAAAACTGAGGTCTTGCTGTTTGATATTGACCCCCTGCACAGATGGTCAGAGGCCTGGCCGCCCAGCTGTACTCCACCCTCACCTGCGGAGATGGCAAGGAACCTAGCGGTTCTTGTCGACACACATTTATCCCTTAAACCCCAGATCTCAGCTGTGGTTAAAACCACATGCTGGATACTAAGGAAGCTAAGGAAATTCCTCAAATTAGTGCCCAGGCAAGTCCAGAAAACGATGGTACATGCACTGTCCTATCTAGGCTGGACTATGTCGGCATTTTGTATCTAGGGGTCCCAGCATATCTTATCCAGAGACTGCAAAAGATACACAACATGGCAGTCTGCCTTCTGTTTAATCTTCCCAAACACTCCTCGATCTCCCAGTATCATAACCAGTTGCACTGGCTCCCAGTGAAGAAAGGTGTCATTTTTAAAGCCTTGATGGTGGCACATTCAGCTTTCTACAAGACACGTCCCAAATACCTACATAACAGGGTGACCCTATACTGCCCCAAAAGATCCTTGCCCTCAGAGTTGGTGCCTACACGGGACGGGGAGGAGGAGGAGACTGATGACCTTTTCCCCCCTTATGCCTCTCCTGTACTTTGTTTGCAGTCACCAGTGGTGCACTCATTGAGGGACGGTAGCGGTCCCTTTAACTTCCCCTACTGCCGGGAGGCAGGGCCGCCCCACGTGACTGCGTCACACGCTCCAATGACCTACGAGGAAGACGAAACAGAGGACTTCATAACCGGACGTACCCGGACGGAAAGGGGAAGCCGGGAATTCCAGGAGGATGAGGACCCAAGGACCGAAGGAGTGAGCAGGGATTACTACGACCACCAAGAGAACGGCGACAAATCCCCAGGGCAAACAGGACAGAAGGTGTCGCCAACAGCTCCAGGGTCGCGGGACCGGGAAACGAAGAAGAGGGAGCCGGACCCTATCCGGTACCACCCGCAAGCCAGCCACGCTCCCGGAGGAACATGGCTACCAGAGGTACGAGCCTGCATCCGGGGTTGGTTGGGGAGGGGGAGCGCAGTAGCACGTGAGCCGGTAGTATGGGCAGAGGAGGGATAAGCGCTTAACAAACAACCCTGTGGTAGGGTATTTGTGCAAACGCTAACAACCACCTGGTGACGGTAGTGTGTGCGGGTGTTCATCCCTCACTCCCCTCCCTGTTACAAACGTGCAGACGATTGAATACACATGCTAAATCCTATTTTATCTTTGCTTTGATTTCATGCTTCTTGGGACATCCTGCCTGGACGATGACGGGGTCCTCCAATATATCCTTCCTCTGAAGCAAAGACGGGAGAGAAGCCAAACAGTGTTGTACAGTTTACACCAAAGAGACTTGGAACCGCATTTCCTCTCTGGTTCTTCATTGCCCATTACAAATTAATAATCTGTTCAAGGGATAAGGTAGTTATGATCCTCCTAATGGCTTCATACCTCAGCACCAGGACACGCTCGCAGTAGTACAGTGCTCTACAAATCCCTTTATTCATTAATTCATTAAGTGATCCTTGGCATGGCTGCAGACTGGGAGCAGGAGCTTGATTCGCCTACAGCCCACTCCCAGGTTAACCCTGCCCATGTCAACATACTGGCTGAACTCCACTTCAGGGCACCTGGATCTTTCCAGACACCCGCGGAATCTCAGAGACAAGCTAGTCTTGATGCTTGAATCAGATACAAAGATGCATCAACAAAGAGTACACCAATGTATTGGCATGCAATAGTTACTGGCAGAAAAAGGGACTTTCATCCTTTGCCCACTTTCCTCATGTGCTAGGTGCCATGCACTGCACCCACAATTCACTTCAGCCACCTAACCACAGAGCACACCTTGTCTGCTACAGACACCTAGTGGTAGAGACCCAAGACTAGGAGGCTACCACTTGCACATACCTGGGGATCTTGAAACCTGAAAAGAAGAGCCTGACAGTTTGTGAGGGCCTACGGTGCCTAAAGTCAGCTTTACCATGTCCTACTGGCTGTGCGAAAGATCAGGTCAGTGGGGGCAGTTCCTGTAGGTCTCATGGAGTCTAAAGTAGTCATCGTCATACCTGGTCCTCCAATCTGGGTGAAAGATCTGTACTGTGGCGAAGTCCCTTTCTCCTTCTCCCACAACAATCCATCCATAACAATTTGGAGAAAATAAACTATATTTTCTTTTAATCTGCTTACCCCATGTGACAGAGGGAGAATTCTGAGTGAAACCTTCTGACCTCCTCGAGTCCGAGCTGTGGGGAAATGTTAAATGAGCCATCAATAGAACTTCCAGAGCAGCCCGGAATTCTGGTCTTGCCATTCATTCCTATGGGAGAATGGGTCAGTTGGCAAGGAGAGATGTGCCAACTCCAAGCCTCACTCGCGAATCGTATGTTCTTTGTTTTTTATACTAAGAACTTCGCCAGCCTCTTTAATTTCACACACCCTTAATATTCATGTGTCCTGACACTCAATTCAATATTTTATTCAAGATTTGGAACTCCTAGGAGGTCCACATAAAATCACATGCATAGTATTATAGATAGCAAAACATAACAAGGCTCACTCCACATGCTATCATAGAATTTACAGCAGCAACACGTAAACAATTCGACTATGAATGGTGTTTAGAATTTGCAGCATAAAGGATGAGATAACAAACAATATCCTGAAAAGTGCAAAAACATCAGATAGCTACCCGTTCTTATGTTATATAAAACCCAAAAATTCTATTTCAAATAAAAAACGATTAAAATTAATTACCAGGCGAGAAAGGAAACAAAGCATCTCCTAAATATGCAAATGTACAAAAGGGAGTAGATATCAACCTATTCAAGTACAATTTAGGGAATAGCAGCATGGTAACAGAGTAACTAAGCGTAGCCCGCTCTATGCAAAAAGTCATTCAGTAGCAGCTAAGTTATGTGCAAAATGCATGCAAAATTCCACTTCAATTAATTTTGAGGAATAACAGAAAGGTCAGAGTGGGACATATACTCAACATATCCCTAATGTGCAAAATAGCAATAAATAGCAGCTAGTAATGTGCAAAATACAATTTAAGAGAGCAAGATACTAGTACTTCGTAAGATTTTCTTAAGCTGAGGAAGTTAATTACCCAATTAAAATAAGTATGTATATATATGACAAATTTAAAATATATACATAAATTCTTTAAAGTAATTAAAAAGTTTTACACATACGACTTCATTTTTTGGACAAAAAAGATAGTCTCGGGCTGATGCTACATTTTTTACATTGTTTTGCAGAAACATCGGCCGGAGCCAACGATAACGACTCGAGATCAATACCGGACAAGCAAACAAAACATGATCTAAAGTCTGGGTGCTCAGGTTACAAAAATTACAAATACTTCCATTATTCAAATTCCGAGACCAGTTTGCAGTTAAGTCGTTTAGGGGTAGGAGATTCATGCGGCATAAAATTAGCAGGCGTCGAATTCCATGTTCTAAATTCCAGAATACGTATTTTTGTGGAGTTCTCAATGCGCTAGTCCTGGCTATTAGCTTTAGTCTTTCCTTAGAATTACAAAATGTTATATCTTTATTAAAGCCAATTTTGCCACATAAGGTTTTTAGGAGAGATTTAAATCCTAAGGGTGGGAGTAAGAGCACTGATTCTTCTTGTATACCAAAGGTTTTTTGTGCCAATAAAAAATCCTGACAAAAGGAGTATTTACCTGCCTTTACGTTAAAACTTTCATGACACAAAAGACCTCTTAGTGTATCCGGTTCACTATTTTTTAGTTGATATCCCCAACGTAGAAACCTAGATAAGCCTTGAATATAAGAGCTTATCAGCCCAAATTCTAATCTAATTGCTGCCGTTGGAATTACCGTGCTGAAATTGCAAATTTTACGTAATATTTGACCTTCAGTCTTATCTAAAAAACTCCAGTCCTTAACGGGGATTGATTCAATCGCATAGAGCAGAGTTGGCGGAATTTTTGCCTTAAAAACCGTCAAAAGGTGTAAAAAGTGTCTTCTGCCCGTAGCACGATAGAAAATATGCAAGCCATTGGCATGGGACGTAGCTTTACAAATGCTATGATCAATGTGAGGTTTGTTCTTCGAACTGCCTGTTAAGAGTTTCCCTAAATAGAGGTATGAGTCTACCACCTCCAACTTTTCAGGACCGATTTGCCATTTGAAGTTACATGACTTCCTACTTTTAGAACTTTTCATAATTAAAATTTTACTTTTAGAAACGTTTATTTTCAAGAAGTGATCTACTGTGTATTTCTGTAGTGATATCAGCTTTCTATTTAACCCAATAGGGGTTAGGTCCATTACTACAATGTCGTCTGCGTATAAAAGACATGCTAAAGGACGGGAGCCTATCTTAGGTGCATCTGCAATAGTTTGGGCAAAACAGTCGGGTAAATCCGCTATATATAGAGAGAATAGCAGCGGTGCTAGGAGGCATCCTTGTTTCAGGCCATTTTCTGTGAGGATTATGTCAGATAGACCTTGGTTTCCACCCATTAATATCTGGCACCAAGTTTGGGAATGAAGAGCAATAATTAAGGATAACAGGGGTGGAGGCAAGCCCATTTTTTGCAACTTTCTCCATAAAAGCGATCGATCTACCTTATCGAAGGCTGTAGAAAAGTCTATGAAAGCCATAGACACATTAGATATACGAGTAATTGTATATTTTTCCTCAATTAGTTTCAACATAAATATATTGTCTAGAGTGGAATGACTTTTGCGAAAACCTGCTTGTTCTAAGGGAAGGACTTTCATCTCCGTCACCCATTCTGTAAGGTGAATCAGGATACTACGCACAAATATTTTTCCTACCGCGTCCAATAAGGCAATTTGCCGATAATTACCTG
This sequence comes from Calotriton arnoldi, assembly GCA_963921515.1. Taxonomy (NCBI): domain Eukaryota; kingdom Metazoa; phylum Chordata; class Amphibia; order Caudata; family Salamandridae; genus Calotriton; species Calotriton arnoldi. Next base: position 221,670 of record CAWUFW010017967.1, read on the forward strand.
GGTGTATTCTAAGGCCCTTTTTGTACAGGGGGATTAAAACACTTCCGGACCAAGAGGGTGGAGTCTTCCCCTGGGAGTAGCAAGAGTTGAATAATGGAGCAAGGTAGGTAGCCCACAAAAGCGGCTCCTTTTTTATAACCGTCATTGGGATTTCGTCAGGGCCCATTGCTCCTGAAGATCTCATTTTTCTTATGATTCCGGTCACTTCATTAACTGAGGGTGCATAATTGGATACAAAAGTATTAGATTGATCGAGTGCCGCGATGTATGAATTTAAGGAATTAGGATTCACGGAATACAAATCTAACAAATAGGATTTCCATTTCTCTTCTTTTATAGGTATAGGGAGAGATTTCATTCTAGTACCACAACAATCTGCAATTACTTCCCAATACCTTTTGGAATTATTTTTAGAGGCTGCCTCCTTTAACTGCATCCAAACACCATCCTCCTTTATTTGTCTTAGCGAGCATTTCTTCCTCTGTCTTTTCCTCTTTAATAGGTTTATTAGATTATTTCTTTCACTTGAGAAATTCAAAAACTGGGCCCTCACTAATTTATTTATTTCCCTATTTAAAGTGAGCAGTGGGTTAAAATGTGGTCTCTGTTTGACAGAAGCACAAATTAATTTACAAGATTTAGCCAGGAGACCTATATTGACAGAGAAGGAGGCAAGTAGATCAGATGTGTCCTGGCACTCGTCCTCCAGCCCCCTTGCTTGCATCAAAAATAAATTGCGTCTTTTTGTATGGAGCAACAGGTTTCCCATATGCATTGGAAAGGGCCAGTGCCCCACTCACTCCTGCAGGACCTGTTTATGATATGTAGAGTTAGAGAAGCAACACTATAATCTCTAGTTTTGGTCAGTCGATAACTCCACCATCACATTTTAGCAACTAGCATTGTACATGTGCGGCATGATTCCGGGTCTTCCTGTTTATATTTTAAAGGTCCTTTTCTGAATTGTCAATAAATAAAACACCAATATATAGACTTTGTAGTAGCTCACGAGTTTGCTGTTTCCCAAAAATGCCCTACAGATAATAAGCCTCGATTGTTAAGCAATTTGTTCTCATTCCTTATCACAACAACAGTGCTAGCACGGAGTAAAAAGATCAAAAGAGGCTAAATTCTACTCATCCTGAACATCATACTGAGAGTAATCGGATTCTTTTCAGGTGATTGAGAATGTTATGCTGCATAACCTCTCCGAGGAGCCTTGGCATTTCCCGTCATATAATTCTTCAACTCGCAAAAGCTGCACAGATTGTCTCATAAGACTGATGAAAATGATGTTCAAACTTTTTCAAAAGAACAAGTATTGTCATTATTTTCTTGGCTATGAGCAGTAATATATTATTAAATATTATTATTCTAGATACTTTTTCTTTCTTCCTTCTTTTCTTGCTTTGTATCTTTCATGACAATGTTTGTCTTTCTTTGTATTTTTGTTGATAGTTGAGCTGACCAGTTAGTTGGAGGAGCACTGTTTAAGAGAGAATGATGCTCTGATGCTAATAAAATACCCAACTCAACTGGGAACTAGCAGTGGCTATTTAAGGCATGGTCTAAGTCAGAGTTTTAGGCTGACTAGTGTCTCTAAAATAAATAAAGAGCACAACACAAGATGTTAACACAAAGCAAAATAACAACTCAGTTTAAACAGCACAATACAATATAACAAATTAACCAAAAAAGAATCTGATTCAACAACCAAAGCACATCTGCTCATTCCAAATCAAGCATAGATCCGGCAGTGACCATCTTCCACAAAAAGTTACTTTTCCCCATATATTACCCATTTAATTCTTATAAGGGAGATAACAGATAAAACATAGACGCAACTTAAATTGTAGACGCATTAAGTTCACTACAGTCGGGCTTGCCCAATTGCACGAAACTGTAGTGGATACGCTCCAGGAAATCACAGGCAACGAAAGTACAGTGGTAAACACGTGGGAAAGACTTACTGGAATACTTTGTGAAAAGCACTCCAAACCAATAAAATCAAAAGGTGATATTAAATCATATAAAGAAGTCTCCACTTTAAAATGTGATATCAGATTTCGGGAATATAAATCTCTAATAAACAAAGCACTTAGGACACTAAGGAGAAAGCCAGGAGACCTAACAGCCTTTGCAGCACTGAAGTCAAACAAAAAATCAATTAAAAAGCTAAAATGGAGTATCCAAAGAGATAAAGACAACGATTTATGGGCCAAACTTCACTCCGATATAAAATGTAAAAATGGCACTAGATTCTGGACCACAGTAAACCAACTCTTGAACCCAGACAATAGAGGAGTAAATCTTACATCACAGAAGCTTTTTGGGTATGCTACTTAACTACCTACTTTAATGAACCATCAGAAGAACATTCACAGACGAAGCTGCAGGTAATTCCATCAAACAGGCGGTATAAGGGCGTGTCGGAGTCAAATATACAAACCATCAAAAAACAGATAATGAAAGGACGGAAGGAGAGAGCCCCGGGCCCAAATTGCATACCCCCGCAGTCTTCAAATATAAGCCAGACTTTTGGGCCGATACTCTGGCACCAGTATTCACTGAAGTTAGGAGCACACAAATTATTCCTGCATCCTGGAAGGGGTTGATCACATCTCCCATATTTAAAGGAGAGAACAGATCCCTCCCGGTAAACTATCGGCTTATAACATTAATGGATGTTGATGCTAAATATTTCGCCGGAACTGTCCTGGAAGAGCTGACATCATGGTCCTCCAAAAATAACATAATTCCATACAACCAGAATGGGTTCATAAACTCTACCGGCACGATCACGAACATCTCAAACATCTAATTTCTTTACTTATGGACGCTGCCCGCGCATCCAAATCTCCATTATACTTCTGCTATATTGACTTCAAATCAGCCTTCCATTGTGTAGACCGAGGGAAACTGCGGCGGAAGTTAGCAAACTGGGGTATATCACAGAATCTCTTACACATGCTGATAATGCTACATAGGGACACATGGGTTCAAATCAAAATAGGAGCAGGCACACATCTTTTACGTAGAATTCAAACCAGTCGAGGCCTAAAACAAGGCCGTGTTCTGGCACCAACCCTATTTAATCTTTTTTTGGCAGATCTGACGGAAGCATTACAATCGTGTAACCCCCATGCCCCAAAATTAGGGGCAAAACCGATATCAAGCTTCTTATATGCCGACGACGTAGTATTGGTATCGCACTAGGGTGAGTCTTTAAAGACTCCTCGACACAATGATGACTTATTCGCAAACCAATGGCCTGCAGATCAACTACGGCAAAACGAAAACCATGTGTTATAACGTTAAGAAAACACAAACACGGGCGTGGTTTATGGGTAAAGAACACCTGAAAAATGTAGTCGAATATAAATACCTTGGAGTAATTATTGACAACAAAGGGGACATTCTTGCGCAGAAGAAGACAATCAAAAAGCAAGGCTTGGTTCAAGCTGCAGCATTTAAAAACTTGAAGGAAAAGGTAGCTGGGCCTGTCTTGACCCCGTTACTGGAAGTTGTAAGAGCAAAACTCCTTCCAACAATCTCATATGGAAGTGAGGCTTTAAGAGGGCTGGATGCAATCACTCTGGATAATGCCGTCTCCCAAGCCTACAGAATTATATTCTCCTTGCCAAGTTACACCTCCCCAGCTCAGATGAGGTTAGAATTTGGACTGGTCAAGCAGTCCCTAGCCAGACGCTGCACATACTGCACATTTGCTGAAACAAAATCAGGGAAGCTGAATCGAACACACTGAACCACATGTTGTGGGACGAACTACAGCATAGTCACATATCACTGAGTAGAGAGTATCTACAAGAATCACTTGCTCTTACAGGTCTCGACCAGTTTTGGGAAATGTCAATTGACCTACAGGCCTTTAAGCGTTTGGTAAAGAAGTCTCTGAAAATTCAATCAGCTACAGAAAACAAAGCCACATTAGCACAAAGGGCACATGGGTGGATGATATTAAATAAGTATAAGTCTGTTGCACCACAAGATTACTTCGCCACTGGTTACCCAGTTTTTATAAAGCAGCAGTTTTTAAGATACCAGCTGGGGTTATTACCAGTCAACGAACACATGGCACCTTGGCTACGCGGTAATCTACCTGTCACTTGTCGCCTTTGTGGGAGTTGTAAAGACGATATGCTGCATTTGGTTTGCTCCTGTAATACAGTAATGGCAGAAAGGAAACAACTGTTAACGAAGGCTTTCAGCCAAAGAGGAATACGAACAAGAAGACAGGCAATCCTAGCCTGTTTTGATCCAGGGGACCCTCAGTTAAACTGCCATTTTGTCAAATTTCTGCAAAAACTGGAGCAAAAATTAAAGAACACGTAAATCGCCCAATACGGTTCATACAAGAAACAATTTAAAGGTCATATCGTCCTCTAGGAACAATATAGTGCTCCCCAAAATACTATTAGGGGCAGGCCCATTGACTTTTATCGAAATGAACTGTAATACTTCCCTTGAATGGTCTTTCAGCCTTAAAACTGAGACCTCCACTGGCCTCTTATTATTGGAATAACTTATACCGACACTGAAGATTTTTACCATTTTAATTTTAATTATGTTTAACAATGAATTTATGTTTTATCGTGTAAATGTGGATGTTACTATTGAATGGGTATATTAACTTTCAGGCTGTCAGGGGCAGATCAGTCGTTCATTGGTAGAAATATGAATTGAAATGTGTTTGTGCAATAACATCCTTAACTTTAACGTTGCGACTATCTGATTTCTTTTTATCGATCATATTTAAAAAAAAAAAGAAAAAAATATTTGGAATTGAAATATTTTATTGATGATTTTTAAACATACCATGTAAACATGTATTAATTTGTATATTTATTGCAATGGTTTTAAGTAACCACGCAATTGTTCAAATAAACTTAAACTAAACAACCAAAGTACGATTCAACAACAACACAATTGAGAACAAAATACAACAAAGCAGATCACCACCACAACAAAAGGCAACTCAATAGCATAAAAGAGCACACCACCAAAACACAGCAAGAGAACCCAAAACATGGCCCAAAAGCACACCATCAATAAAGCAGGTCAAGATAACACAATAACATAAGACAAAATCATGAATTTAAGGAGTCACAAACCTTCCCATGTTAATGTTACCAATCAGTTTGCCGAATCATTTAAAAGTATTGCCGCCACAACCTCTAGTAACTCAGCCTCCTGGTTCTCAATGTAACTAAATGAAGAAATACTGTGCTAAATATATGGCAAAACCCTTCAACAAGATTGCTATAAACACCTCGAAGAGCAAGGAATAAGTACAAATGACACATTTTTTAAGCAAAAGCTAGGTTTCATTCGGAGTGACCACACCAAAAACTGTCCTAGAAGCAATCATAAAGAACACCTCAAGAATATCCTGCGTCGTGGTGCCAAACTTCTCCAAATGTAATTGCAAAGAGTTTTCCAGTCTCCTGGACATCACTTTGAACAGCCCCAAAGTGAAGAACCTTACCAGGGAGTCTAACAAATGGAACTCCTTCTCAGAAATAGACCTATCCAGTTTAACATCATCTCCAAAGCAAAACCATCTCCCCAGCTTCAATTCTAAAGGAAATTAAAGGTTTTATACCCCTCCCCCCTCCCGCCCCCCATCAAGTTGAACATCATAAATTCATCACTGGCGCAAGGAATCATCCGTGACCCACACAAAGCCAGTCAAGTCACTCCTCCGGTACTGCCCTGATGGGGTGTACTGAGAGTGTGCCAGCTTTTAGTGACGCACTGTCAGTATGACTCCTAAGTGCATGCTTTCCTTTGCACCCGCATCCATAATATGGTGGGGGCAAGGAGACAAAATGATTCCCTCATTTGCATGGGGGTGAGAGGACACACTCTGAAGATAGTGCTGGCTCTACATGTGTGCTAGTGCTATCAGTATTATAGAAGGGATACACAAGTGTCTGTGGCCCATTCTGTAATACCAGAGTGCCACAGTTGTGCACAAAGCGGGAGCACCTGCCAGGAACACCTCCAGGGCACTATGTGTAATACAGGCCCTGGGGTCATATGATGAACAGGTGTACTGACGCAGAACAGAGCTGTGTGCCTACTTTTAAGACACTACACTGTTTCAAGCGCAAGGACCTAAATCAGAAATATTCTTAATTACTATACATCTTGTAATTTGATTGCACTCAAGTTGTCAAATTCACTTTATTTTTTATTGGACAGCATTCCTGGCCATTACTGTTTGCACCCCCGAGGACCAGTTCCTTCTACTCTTCAGCACTGCTAGAGCGAACGTACTAGGAACACTTTCTACATTGTCACTCAACTGATATTCAAGGTAAAACAGACTTTAGTAAGAGAAATGCAGAAAAAGGATGAAAACATCTTGGGTCAGGTGTATCAACCTGTGGTTGCAAAATACCAGTCACAAATTGCAACCAATATTTTTGTTGCCAGAGTGTTAATTTGCGAACCGAACTATGACTGATCCCTAGTGGGTCACAATTGGACCTACCTCATGGATATTAATGAAGTATTTCGCAAATTGGGACCCTCTAGGAATTGCAGCCATCACAGGGATGGTGGCCTGCCGATCACCATGTCTGTGATTACTTATAAATAAAGCATTTATTTTTTCTTTAAATGCAACCCATTTTTCTTAGAGGAAACAGGATACCTTTAAACATAAAAAACGGAAAGTATGACCACTGCTTACTCTTAAAAAACATCCCTTCCAAATACCGAATCAGTATTTGGTCATAAACCCAAATTGCGATTTGGTAATGTGTTACTAAATTGCAATTTGGGTTTGATACATCAGAAAAAGTCTTTTTGCAGTCAAAGACAGCAGATTTTGAAAATTGGGCCCTTTGCAACTGCAAAAAGGCTTCGCACATCTGGCCCCTTGTGCTTTGAGTCCAATGACATTTATGCCGCTTAATGTAGCTGCATCATAGCAGAGCACATAGGTTAAATGATATTATGTATTTTATATGTTTTTTGATTTCTACAAAGGGCACTGAAAACAGAAATCAACTGAAATAAATAAATACACTTTTCCTCTTTAAAAAGATAATTTAATTTCCTTGACTTCTTGATTGAAAGATAGACATTCGTGCAAATCTAGAACAGAGAATTAAGATTTTTTTTCTAAAACACAACGGCAAAATAAGAGCGGGCAATACTGTTTCCACTTGCCTTTGGCCTTCATTTACTGAAGAAAACCAGCAAACACTGCATTTAGCTTTTCAGACCCTCTATTATGAAAGTCAATAGTTTTAAGGAGATATGTATTAGAATCATTTTTGCCATACAAATTGGAAAAAATCACCATTTAAAGGCCTGGCCTAATTACTCCTTAATTATGCTTAGATTCGATGAGCAGTTTGAAGTAGCAGAAAAAATGGACAGGGGAGTTAATAAGAGAATTTCGCACACATATCGAAAGGGCAGATGTGAAAATGAAAGATGATTGCTTGTGATAGGGGAGGCATGGAAACATACTAGACCGGGTCAAGGGGGACGTCTGACTCTTTTTAATATAAATTGCAGACTGTTGGTGCTTCGATTGAGATCTAGATTTGAACTCAGGGGTGATCATTGCACGCGTTGCTCTGTCATTTCTCGTTGGATGCTTTATATAGCGAATATGAAATAAAGAGCAAGTGAGAGATAGAGAGAGAACAATAGAAAAAGAGCGACAGGGAGGAAAATTTAGAGAGACAAAGAATGGATTTAGAGAAAAAAGCTAGAAAAAGAGAGGGTGTAGGGGAAGCGGAGGGATGGGAGTTAAAGTGTTCGAGAGGCCTTGTGAGTGGGGGAAGGAAGGGTACGCAGTGAAAGAAAAAAGAGGCAAAGACAGAGCAAGTGAGAATAGATAGAATTTTAAAAATAGGATTCCACTTTGATATAGTGACTGACTATATACCATGAAAAATCACACAAGTCTCTGGTGCTCCAAATATATATGATAGAAAGTAAAATTATGAAGAACACCATTTTATATCACTTAGGTAAAGCCCTCAGTTCAAAGTAGTGTCTTGTTTATTATAGAGTGTGCGATCCTTATGTTCCCTAATGGACTCCGATGGGTTAGTGACATAAGTGATTGGGTGTGGTTAAATTCATGACACAGTATATTTCAGTTAACAGTTACACTCTAGAGAATAAAGACGTGTAATATCGAGCTCCGTGTATGACGTAATTCATTTACATGCTACCGGACTGGGCAGAATGCTACAACTGACAACAGATGGGGGATACGTAAACTCCGCAAACTGAAGAGTTGAGAGTTCTCTCCCAGAGAAGCTGCTTGTGCGTGCCACCTGGGCCTGATTCGAAAGTTATAAATTGACGGTTGGCGTATGTGGAGTCAAAGCGCAACTCCAGACAGTACAAGACCTTCAAAGGAAGTAAAGGCCCGACAGAAAGTTTCATTTATCATTTATACACAAAAAGATAGGTAGCAGTGTTCCCTTTAAGGGGGAGAAACTGCACATCAGATAGGGAGCATATATATGTATCTGGCAGTCAAGAGCGTGTAGTGTTGCTGCCCACATATATTAGGTTGCATTGACAAACAATGCAATACACTGTGGGGTCGAATCCGATTCGGGCCGGAAAAAGCACCGACCGACTCGTAGCCGGTAAAATTACCGACCGACACGTACCAGTGGCGCCCGACACGCCAAGTACGATGCAAGCCGCGATAAATCCGACCGACACGTTAGGAAACCAAGCCGACCGAGCCGCTCGGAAAATAGCAATCCGGCCGGAAAAACACGCGAATCCAACCGACCGACACGCACCCGGAACAAATCCGACCGAATCGTACCCGCCAACTCCAAACCGCAAAGTACGATGCAAGGCGCGAAAACACGACCGAGTCGGACGGAGGACAAGCCGTACGACCGACACGCATACAAAACCGAGCCGAAGCAACACAATACACCGCGACCGACGCGTACGCAGCATACAAAACTGCACAAACACAGCGTGAACGAAACGGAAAACACCGTACGAGACCAATGCAGGGTCCGACTCGGTCACAAGAACGTTTCCAACATACACAAACAGCACAAAGGAAAAATCAACCAAAAAAAGGCCAAACAAGCAATTACCAAGCCAATAAATACTGGGGGGGTGGGGACAGAGAACAAAGACACACCCACAACTCCACCTATATAAAGGACACAAATCACTACCATGAGCCTTTGCAAATGCCATTCCACTGCCAGCACCCAAGAGAAAGCAACCACACACCCACAGCTCATCCCTCACACAAGCCACACACCATCAGCACACCAACAAATACCTACCTCACATACACCCAGCACAACACACACCCACACACCCTCACCTGCACACCAACACACACATCACCCACCATCACCACCCATCACCATGCCCCCCAAGAAGAATCACAAGTTCCTAGATTGTGAATTGGAAGTCCTGGTAGACGAGATCCTCAGGGTAGAGCCACAGCTGTTTGGCACATTGGTCCAACAGACCCCCATGTCGCAGAAAACCAAGATGTGGGAGAGGATCATCAACAGGGTGAACGCCCAATCACCATGTCGGCGCACAAAGACCGACATCCAGAACAGGTGGTATGACGTGCGCAGGAGGGTACGGAAACTGCTGAAGCAAGACTACATCAACAGCCAACACACCGGCAGTGGCCCTCCTGCCAAGCCAATATACCTCAGGCCCTGGGAGGAGAAGGTGCGGGCCATCCTACCGCCAGTGAGCATATATGGACTAGAGGACATCCCAGAGCCTGGTGAGTACACAACAAATGTACACAATATACTGCCACAAAACACACACACATCACTGTCAAGGGGAGAGTCAAACCATGCACTCATAGCAATCACACAGCAACCAGAACAGAATCATCCCAAAATGTGTATGTCAGTCAGAGAAACACAACACATGCCATCAAAAAAGTCACATCCAACCGTGCCAACACATGTACAAACACAACCACAACTACAGCTAGGCAGTGGCACAAATAGAACTAACAAACACATCCACACATGTAGCCACCACAACAACACCAACACACAGTGAAGACCACTCAAAGGAAGGAATTCTGTGTATGCTGGCCAAGTCAGTGTAGCCAATAGCATCATGGGAGTCGCAGTCACACATATTGCCCCCCCCACAACTGTCCCATCAACACCACCCTGAACCATGCTCACATCACAGGGAGTGGAGAAGGACTCACAAGATGGCTGACACTGGCTACTGCTGTGGGGAGCACAAGGCCCTGCTGGCAACTGTGCACCAACAAACAGCAGGACACCACTGACTGACATCCTGAGAGACAACTTCCACTCCCTGCAATGCAAGCACGTTCCATGGTGGGATATCTGGCTGGCTGGGTGGGAAGGGGGACTTGCAGCACTGACTATAGTCACCAGCACCTCCCCTCACCCCCCCCCCAACACAAACTCCACAGTACCCACCTGGTAGAATGCAATGCCCTCCATCCTAACACAAGATCCCACAAAGCACCACCACCCTGGGTTATGTTGTGTGAAGCACAGGGACACTCTTGGGACTCTTAGCCAAACAACTGCCAGGACAACACTCCCAGCCATCCTGTCAGCACAGCCAGCCCACCCCACAGGGAAGCAGAGTCAAAAGGAAGGAAGCATGGGCATGCTGGGAAGGGGGGTGGAGGCAATAGCATGATGGGAGTCGTAGTCACAGACATAGCTCACCCCCACAACTGTCCCATCAACACCACCCTGAACCATGCTCACATCACAGGGAGTGGAGAAGGACTCACAAGATGGCTGACACTGGCTACTGCTGTGGGGAGCACAAGGCCCTGCTGGCAACTGTGCACCAACAAACAGCAGGACACCACTGACTGACATCCTGAGAGACAACTTCCACTCCCTGCAATGCAAGCACGTTCCATGGTGGGATATCTGGCTGGCTGGCTGGGTGGGAAGGGGGACTTGCAGCACTGACTATAGTCACCAGCACCTCCCCTCACCCCCCCCCCGCCCCAACACAAACTCCACAGTACCCACCTGGTAGAATGCAATGCCCTCCATCCTAACACAAGATCCCACAAAGCACCACCACCCTGGGCAGGGGTGGGGGAATCATATCGCCCGACGCCCGAACCAACTAGAATTTTATGAAGGGCAAGAAGATTTATTGTCTATTTTGTCCGACGGACAAGTAGACATTAAATCACAAAAAATAAATTAGCTGTCGGCACTCTGGGGCTCACAGGCAATTGAAATGCTGTCAGGAAGCCTTTGGAGGCCTTTGACTGGATGGAAGCCCATGACTGGGCTCTATCTAGCCAGTGACTGGCTGGGGGCATGTCACGCTAGACGTCAGTGTTCTAGCGTGAGTTCCACACTGGTGCAGCCCACCTGCTCTTGGAACCCAGCTGCTGAACGTGCAAGGGCGGGCGCCGAGGCCGGAAACACTTTTGCTGCTGTCTGGGTCCCAGCGCTGCGGGCCGGTTGGCCTTGTGGTCTCTCTGTCACTGATTGCTGCAGGGCTCGATCGCCCTGACCATTGGAATCCGTCCAGGGCAGTCCACTCATCTTTGGTGCGCTGCGAGGCACTTCCGGAATGGGGAGCGGAAAGTCGCCGTCTCCGACACAGTGAATGCTTCACCAGCAGGTGAGTCAATCTAATAAAGGGTTTTGCAGCAGTCAGAGCCTTAATAAAAGTATGTTAACTGTGATGCTGCATGTAATGGTTTGGGATCAGTGGGCGTGGGGGCAGGGTCAAATGTTTGGCATGTTAATTTACAGTAAGGCGGGAACTTCTCCACTGCTATCGGCTGATCGATGAGGCGCCTATTGCAATGCAACTAGTGCAGCGTTGGTAATGAGTGAAAACACAACGAATAGAGGCTTACTATTTACAGACATTGACCTGCTTTTTGGACGAGGTCGCATTCGGGGCACAGAGCAAACGATTATACTTTATCACCTGGCACTGGCAGTCTTACAGAAAAGGCAGTCTTGTGCGTGCGCTGTAAATAGAAACATTTTTTAAACTGCATCTTTTTCCTGGGGTTAAACAATAAAGCTAAATTTGAATAAAAGAAACGCCACATAATGAAGCAGGCAGAAAGTATCTTCGTGCTCCAGGCAATGTTATGTGTGCAGCGTATTTCACACAGCTCACTGAAACGTGGGCCACTCTTGGCGCCTGAAACATCGCATGTCTACATTTTTGCCTGGGGTCTCCGTTCCACAGTCTTTCTTGCCTTTTCCTTATTCCATTACCTCCACCTTCCCTCCACTATTCTCGCTTAATCAGTGCCTCCACTTTATTTTCCAATCTTGCCACTGCAGCAGAGGAAAAGCCTCACGTCAGTGTCAATTTTACAGGCTTGATCTGGCAAGAAACTGGTTATTCTCCACATTTTGGGCTCATTCCTGTTAGCCTGTACCTCTATTTGGTTGCATTTCTCGATTCCTGTACCTACTGTAAACCACCCCCACCATGCAAAGTGCTTTGGCAGTTTGTGCTCAATAAACAGAGCCACTGTAATGAAGCGGCAGGGTTGACTAAATTATGTGGCCACAAAAAATTAGAATTATGTAGCAGAATGCAGCACATTTTTGTTTATCGTATTACTTCATTTGTTTTACAACGGTATATGTTAACAACGTCAGAATAAATGTTTTGCCTTATTACTTTCAGATTAACACCCAAATACAGCAATAGCAATGTAAAAGTGACCAGTCACTACTTGTGATTGGCTTTTCACTGTGTGGCAGGATGGGTTGCCCTCTTTTTAAAAACTTTTGATCTGTTTGAGCTAGAATCAACATTTTTGTTAAAATATGCAGTTTAGGCAGCATGATTATGTGGCAAATTATGAGGAAAACGTCTCAGCTGTAGAATCTCATAATTAGAGTGGCTCTGTTATAAATTACGCATGTACACAGGACCTGCCATCAGTGGGGGACCATCTGTCATTTGCAACGATGTAAAATGGCAAAAATTGCAGAACCGAGTTCAATATAAAGCAGAAATTATCAAAATTTAAATTTATAAGTTTCACAATCACGTTTTATTGACAACTGCATGAAATTATACAATATTCCCACCTCAATTTTATGCAACCGCTGTATTGTTGCATTTTTGTTGCACAGTTACGTCAGCAGTAAAAATGAGCCCATACCAGATCCAAGGAAAAGTGGCTCTGCCACCTGTGTGAGTATTCGTCCTATGTAGACATAAAGGCTTGTTTCTCTTTCCCTACATGATTTGACAAGGAGTGTTTTTCCTCTGTGCCTGACTTTGTGCCTTCTTTATGCATGTGCCCATTTAGAAATATCCAAGCATCATCCCTTAGACCCTCAGAACGCTCAGCTTCTGAAAAAGCAAACTGATTGCACAAGTTGCGTTAAAACCTTATCTTTCACCAGGCTTCCCAGTACTCGTATGTCAGCATCCAGCAACCGAATTACAGGATTTTCCTAGAAGATAACAGGCACATTTGGGTGGGCAGTGGGGGCTGGGGACATTGGAAGGAGAGAGACAAGTGGCAGAGAACTAGGATTTTAAAGAAAAAAGTGACTACTTCACAAATCTAAGTGAGACAAACTTACACATCTATTGCGGAGCTGCTTCTCTTCGTGTTTGGGGAGCTTACTCTTCTGGTGCCATTACTATACCACTACTGTGCACAAGAGAACCCTGTTGCTACTGCCAGTGCTGCACATGCTCCTTGTGTGGGAGAAGAATGTGGAGATTTAGCAGTGAGTGCACAATAGTATAATCACACCTCACCTGCCCAGGAATGTAAAATGAGAGATTGATTTAACTGCCCATTACTGCCTCTTGTGTGTTTGTACTTGTGGATACTGCCTCAGTGAACCACAGCACCTCTGCTACGCAATTTTGGCTGCCCCATGAATCGTTCATAAGCTCTGCCAAGAAGTGCAGTTATTCACATGTTTATCAGATCATGTTCCCATGTGAGTATTTTTTAAGCTGGACAGCTATAAGTTGGCCCTAGGATGGAGAACACCCTTCTGTCCTACAGGTTCATATTCCGACAGTCTATGCCAAATATGCTTCAAGAAATGTAGTCAATCACTGGTCTGCACTCTGTCTTTAGGTACTCTTTCTCTACAATTGAAATTATGTCACATGCATACTGGTTGATAATTGGGTGCAGTGCAAACTGACACATCTACGCAAATACTGTACAACCTGCCAGTACAACAGTTGCATTTAAGGATGCATGACCATGCACTGCATAATTGGACTTGCGCTTGAAATAATGTTGCACAGTATGTTGCACTGATTGCAGTGCTGGTTCTCGCCGTGCAGACCCACCTTGGTGATTTATGGAATAGGTGGGGCAAGCAGATATCTGCCCAGGACAAGTAGATTTCTGTAACATTTTGTCCATTGGCCAAGTAGATTTTTGACAAATTTCCACACCCCTGCTGGGTTATGTTGTGTGAAGCACAGGGACACTCTTGGGACTCTTAGCCAAACAACTGCCAGGACAACACTCCCAGCCATCCTGTCAGCACAGCCAGCCCACCCCACAGGGAAGCAGAGTCAAAAGGAAGGAAGCATGGGCATGCTGGGAAGGGGGTGGAGGCAATAGCATGATGGGAGTCGTAGTCACAGACATAGCTCACCCCCACAACTGTCCCATCAACACCACCCTGAACCATGCTCACATCACAGGGAGTGGAGAAGGACTCACAAGATGGCTGACACTGGCTACTGCTGTGGGGAGCACAAGGCCCTGCTGCCAACTGTGCACCAACAAACAGCAGGACACCACTGACTGACATCCTGAGAGACAACTTCCACTCCCTGCAATGCAAGCACGTTCCATGGTGGGATATCTGGCTGGCTGGCTGGGTGGGAAGGGGGACTTGCAGCACTGACTATAGTCACCAGCACCTCCCCTCACCCCCCCCCAACACAAACTCCACAGTACCCACCTGGTAGAATGCAATGCCCTCCATCCTAACACAAGATCCCACAAAGCACCACCACCCTGGGTTATGTTGTGTGAAGCACAGGGACACTCTTGGGACTCTTAGCCAAACAACTGCCAGGACA
The DNA here is from genome assembly GCA_963921515.1 of Calotriton arnoldi. Classification (NCBI taxonomy): domain Eukaryota; kingdom Metazoa; phylum Chordata; class Amphibia; order Caudata; family Salamandridae; genus Calotriton; species Calotriton arnoldi. The sequence continues at coordinate 236,757 of CAWUFW010017967.1, forward strand.
ACACTCCCAGCCATCCTGTCAGCACAGCCAGCCCACCCCACAGGGAAGCAGAGTCAAAAGGAAGGAAGCATGGGCATGCTGGGAAGGGGGTGGAGGCAATAGCATGATGGGAGTCGTAGTCACAGACATAGCTCACCCCCACAACTGTCCCATCAACACCACCCTGAACCATGCTCACATCACAGGGAGTGGAGAAGGACTCACAAGATGGCTGACACTGGCTACTGCTGTGGGGAGCACAAGGCCCTGCTGGCAACTGTGCACCAACAAACAGCAGGACACCACTGACTGACATCCTGAGAGACAACTTCCACTCCCTGCAATGCAAGCACGTTCCATGGTGGGATAACTGACTGGGTGGGTGGGTGGGTGGGAAGGAGGTCTGGCTGTCAACCAAACACAATCAATGCAGACCATGTTCACACCCCAGAGAATACATAGAAATGCCCAAATAATGCAGGACAATGTGCCACACCAATATCAACCCCTGACTTTGACGACTTAGGACAATACAATGTACAGGCCCGCACCCCGAGGCACAGTCACAACTGTCAGGTGTGTCAACCACTGATGCCTGCAGAAACATGAAATACATTGTTTGTGTCTCCCAATAACAGGTGATGATAGGGACACAGCAGCAGACGCTGAGGAGTCCCAGTCCCAGGCTCAAGAGGATGCCGAGCTCACTGGCGTCGTACAGCCTCTGTCCTCCTCGGACGATGAACAACCTGGCACATCCGGTGCAAGTCAACTTGCTGCACCAGCAGGACCACCAGCTGCAGCACCAGCAGGTCCACCAGCTGCACCCCTGCACCCACCCCTCCAACGACTGTCACCATGAATACCATCCCTGCCGACATGGACAGAATAAGGAACAACACCAGCGCAGTGACCCTGGACCAACCTGGGGCCATGGACACCACCACCACCACCCCCCCAAGGTGGACCAGGGTCATCTGTGCGTGCAACTGCACACTCTGCACATGTCAGCAGGGGTGGTGGGAGGGGTGGGAGACAGAGGTCGCTGCTTGCCGACGTTGCTGGTGTGCATGAAGACCCACAACTGGTACGCATAGCTGATGCGTACCAGTCCAGCACCGGAGAGCTCAGCCAGGTAGTGGGGCTCCTCAGAGACATCAAACAGCAGCAGGCTGCCCATCATGCCCGCTTGGACTCCCACATGTCCCACGTGGAGTCACACATGTCACGTGTGGACTCCCACATGTCCCGCGTGGAGTCCAAGTGGGATGTACTACATGAGATGACGGCGGTGCACAGGGACATTTTACAATGCCTCCGCCAGATGAACAGCAACCAGTCCACACCTCCCTGTGTGCCAACAACATCTGGTACCTTACAAACTGCAACTGCCACAGGGAGGGAGGAGGACTCTGGCGGAGAGTCCCCTGCACCGCAGCAGCCTGCACTTGAGGGCCCCCCCAAGAAGAGGGGTCGTCTGAGGAGGGGAAAGTGAGAGGCTGATGGCCAAGCGCAACTCCCAGGAAGCCTGAATCTGTTCTGGATTTTCGCCTTTGTGCACAGACTGTTCACCCTGTTGATGGCAACACTACTCCCACACATTGCATGGGGAGTACAAGTTGGAACAATGTGTCAGACAACTGTGGCCCCGATACTGGGGATCCTGTCTACCTGGACTTTCAATTCACCTAGGAACTTGGGATTGCAAGATTCATGTACAGCACAATCCATCCTATGCACTATTAACACAGATGTATCACAATAAACACACTAATACACCATACTTGCCTCTGTCGTGATTCCAACGTGGGTGCTGTTATGGGGATGATGAACTGCAAAATTACACTGTGTATGCGAACTGCAACAGCAAGGACAACACAGGCATGTGAGTACAGGCAACGTGACACATATGAGGGAGACACACCACCAGGGCTACACAACACATACACACCTAGGCCATCTGACTCATTGCCTACACTGATGTTGCCAGGGAAGACGGTGCAATGCACAGACACCACACCCATTCCCAGTTGTAGTCAAGTAGCCCACAGGTGCAGTAAGCAAATGGCAGTCAAATGTGTGACCACAGACAACGCACATCACTAAGTGAAGCACAGGTTTATTACACAGTAGCAACATGCCGTAACCACTACAGATGCAAGGTAACCCCACCTGGTAGCGGGCACACAGTCAACAACTGTAGACGGAAGGAAGTCCATGGGTGTGGCGCACATCACCTGTAGGGACACAACAGCTACCTGCCTGGATGTGCAATCACGTCGTCGGTGGACACAGTTGAGCAAACGAATCTGAAAGTACCCTGTGAAGGACAGAAATGACACACAGTCAAAAGCAATGCAGTACAGGACAGATCAGCAAAACTCATGCACAATACATGTTACAAGATACCCACCCAGAACCAAGTTAGCATGTCAACACTGTTGGGGAGTACAGCCCACCTGTCACCACACATCGCAACACACATCCTGTCAAGTAGCCCATGGACACACTCCAACAGCACCAGAGCACCACCCACACATCATGCCAACTCACATCATTCACATGACACCTCAGGATACTCACATTCAGCTAAAGAAGTTGGTGATGAGCTGTGTGCGGACATCACCATCACCATCATCATCATCATCATCGTCACTGGCATCGTGGTCCAGGCCAGGATCCTCCACAGGTGGCGGATGTTGGTCATCGTCATCCTGGATGAGAGGCAACTCCTTCCGCACTGCCAGGTTGTGGAGCATGCAGCAGACGATGATAATCTTGCACACTTTCGCAGGGGCATATGGGAGGGACCCTCCGGTCTTGTCCAGGCAGCGGAAGCAGCTCTTCAGGAGACCAAAGGTCCGCTCAATCACTCTCCTGGTCCGACCATGTGCCTCATTGTAGCGCATCTGGGCAGGTGTCACAGGGTTCCTGAGGGGTGTCAGCAACCACGGCATGTTGGGGTATCCCGAGTCACCTACGGACAGACAAGTGCACATCAGCTGACTTGGAAAAGTGGGCGGAATACTACAGATCAGATCACACACAATGGCACAAAGTCAGTACACACCGACAAGCCAGGCACGCTGGTTCTGCATCTGTGCCATCAACCTGGGGATGCGACTACTCCTCATCACAAAGGCATCGTGTGCTGAACCAGGGAAACGGGCACACACGTGTGTGATGGTCATGTCTGCAAGACACACCACCAGTGCATTGACCGAGTGGTAGTGCTTGCGGTTCCTGTAGGCCTGCTCCTGGGCCTGTGGTGGTACCAAAGCCACATGTGTCCCATCAATGGAGCCAATGACATGCGGCATCCTCCCCAGGGCATAAAAGTCACTCTTCACGTCAGTGAGTCGTCGCAGTCTAGGGAAATAGATGTACCGGTTCAGGAAGAGCAACATTGCCGCCAAGAAATCGCGGAGCACACGGCTGAACATGGTCTGTGACATCCCACCAGCAGACGCCACAGTATGTTGGAAGGTACCGGTGGCAAAGAAGTGTAGGGCTGCATTCACCTTCACCTTGGGGGTCAGCGCTGTAGGATACGGCCGGCCAGGCTGCAAATGTGGGGACAACTGCACTGCCAAATCCTCAATCAGCTGCCTGGTGAAGCGGTACCGTCGGATGCTGTCCCGTTCCACCATCGTTGCCAGGTCTGGGAATGGCCGATGGACAGCAGGAGCCCTGCAGTGCAGAGGAGAAGTAAGCAAGATCGTCAGTCACCCCACATATGCGGCATTGAACACACTCAAGTTCCCAACATACATCATCATGAGGCACAACTACATGAAGTGTGCAGTACCGGAACGACATGTATGGTACATACATGGCCAACATCTGTCAACACGGTCCTACAGGTGGCATCAATTTGTCCCAGGTTGGCCCATTGGATATCATGATGCTGTGTCAAAGTCACCCCCCAGTGACATGTGAGGACAGATGTGCCCCAGGCACCACAGCTCAACGACAGGCACATTCCCAGGGACCCTGTAATGCCACATGGACACTGGCATCACCTGGAGTATC